>JAECWK010000138.1:0-78455 GCA_018150405.1 Drosophila varians | reverse complement strand
TTTCAAGATTCGTGGATTCATTCTCTATCGATTTGCTATTAAATAGCACCACCTAAATTTTTTTCTGTTTCTTGTTAATTTTTTTAGGGAGGGGACTCCTTGGAAAAAGGGAGAAGTCTCTTGGCCAGGCAAATTTGTCTCGAAACTAAGGCCATATCTTGGCCAATAAGGCGGAACGCCTTTCAAGATTCGTGGATTCATTCTCTATCGATTAGCTATTAAATATTACCACCTAAATTTTTTTTGTGTTTTTTGTTAATTTTTTGTGGGGAGACTCCTTGGAAGAAGGGAGAAGTCCCTTGGGCAGGCCAATGTGGCCCCAAACAAAGGCCATATCTTGGCCAATATAAATCGTATTCTAAGGCGAAAAGCCTTTAAAGATTCGTGGATTCATTCTCTATCGATTTGCTATTAAATATCACCACCTAAATTTTTTTCTGTTTCTTGTTAATTTTTTGTAGGGAGACTCCTTGGAAAAAGGGAGAAGTCTCTTGGCCAGGCAAATTTGTCTCGAAACTAAGGCCATATCTTGGCCAATAAGGCGGAACGCCTTTCAAGATTCGTGGATTCATTCTCTATCGATTAGCTATTAATTGTCACCACCTAAATTTCTTTTGGTTTTTTTGTTAATTTTTTGTAGGGAGGCTTCTTGGAAGAAGGGAGAAGTCCCTTGGGAGGTCGATGTGGCCCCAAACAAAGGCCATATCTTGGCCAATATAAATCGTATTCTAAGGCGAAGAGCCTTTAAAGATTCGTGGATTCATTCCCTATCGATTTGCTATTAAATATCACCACCTAAATTTTTTTCGGTTTCATGTTAATTTTTTGTGGGAGACTCCTTGGAAAAAGGGAGAAGTCTCTTGGCCAGGCAAATTTGTCTCGAAACTAAGGCCATATCTTGGCCAATAAGGCGGAACGCCTTTCAAGATTCGTGGATTCATTCTCTATCGATTTGCTATTAAATATCACCACCTAAATTTTTTTCGGTTTCTTGTTAATTTTTTGTGGGGAGACTCCTTGGAAGAAGGGAGAAGTCCCTTGGGCAGGTCGATGTGGCCCCAAACAAAGGCCATATCTTGGCCAATATAAATCGTATTCTAAGGCGAAAAGCCTTTAAAGATTCGTGGATTCATTCTCTATCGATTTGCTATTAAATATCACCACCTAAATTTTTTTCGGTTTCTTGTTAATTTTTTGTAGGGAGACTCCTTGGAAAAAGGGAGAAGTCTCTTGGCCAGGCAAATTTGTCTCGAAACTAAGGCCATATCTTGGCCAATATAAATCGTATTCTAAGGCGGAAAGCCTTTAAAGATTCGTGGATTCATTCTCTATCGATTTGCTATTAAATATTACCACCTAAATTTTTTTCTGTTTCTTGTTAATTTTTTGTGGGGAGACTCCTTGGAAGAAGGGAGAAGTCCCTTGGGCAGGTCGATGTGGCCCCAAACAAAGGCCATATCTTGGCCAATATAAATCGTATTCTAAGGCGAAGAGCCTTTAAAGATTCGTGGATTCATTCTCTATCGATTTGCTATTAAATATCACCACCTAAATTTTTTTCTGTTTCTTGTTAATTTTTTGTAGGGAGACTTCTTGGAAAAAGGGAGAAGTCCCTTGGCCAGGCAAATTTGTCTCGAAACTAAGCCCATATCTTGGCCAATAAGGCGGAACGCCTTTCAAGATTCGTGGATTCATTCTCTATCGATTTGCTATTAAATATCACCACCTAAATTTTTTTCTGTTTCTTGTTAATTTTTTGTGGGAGACTCCTTGGAAGAAGGGAGAAGTCCCTTGGGCAGGTCAAAGTGGTCCCAAACAAAGACCATATCTTGGCCAATATAAATCGTCTTCTAAGGCGAAGAGCCTTTAAAGATTCGTGGATTCATTCTCTATCGATTTGCTATTAAATATCACCACCTAAATTTTTTTCTGTTTCTTGTTAATTTTTTGTGGGGAGACTCCTTGGAAAAAGGGAGAAGTCTCTTGGCCAGGCAAATTTGTCTCGAAACTAAGGCCATATCTTGGCCAATAAGGCGGAAAGCCTTTAAAGATTCGTGGATTCATTCTCTATCGATTTGCTATTAAATATCACCACCTAAATTTTTTTCTGTTTCTTGTTAATTTTTTGTGGGGAGACTCCTTGGAAGAAGGGAGAAGTCCCTTGGGCAGGTCGATGTGGCCCCAAACAAAGGCCATATCTTGGCCAATATAAATCGTATTCTAAGGCGAAGAGCCTTTAAAGATTCGTAAATTCTTTCTCTATCGATTTGCTATTAAAAATAACCACCTAAATTTTTTTCGGTTTCTTGTTAATTTTTTGTGGGGAGACTCCTTGGAAGAAGGGAGAAGTCCCTTGGGCAGGCAAATTTGTCTCGAAACTAAGGCCATATCTTGGCCAATATAAATCGTATTCTAAGGCGAAAGCCTTTAAAGATTCGTGGATTCATTCTCTATCGATTTGCTATTAAATATCACCACCTAAATTTTTTTCGGTTTCTTGTTAATTTTTTGTGGGGAGACTCCTTGGAAGAAGGGAGAAGACCCTTGGGCAGGTCGATGTGGCCCCAAACAAAGGCCATATCTTGGCCAATATAAATCGTATTCTAAGGCGAAGAGCCTTTAAAGATTCGTAAATTCTTTCTCTATCGATTTGCTATTAAAAATAACCACCTAAATTTTTTTCTGTTTCTTGTTAATTTTTGTGTGGGAGACTCCTTGGAAAAAGGGAGAAGTCCCTTGGGCCAGGCAAATTTGTCTCAAACTAAAGGCCATATCTTGGCCAATATAAATCGTATTCTAAGGCGGAAAGCCTTTAAAGATTCGTGGATTCATTCCCTATCGATTTGCTATTAAATATCACCACCAAAATTTTTTTCTGTTTCTTGTTAATTTTTTGTAGGGAGACTCCTTGGAAAAAGGGAGAAGTCTCTTGGCCAGGCAAATTTGTCTCGAAACTAAGGCCATATCTTGGCCAATATAAATCGTATTCTAAGGCGGAAAGCCTTTCAAGATTCGTGGATTCATTCTCTATCGATTTGCTATTAAATATTACCACCTAAATTTTTTTCTGTTTGTTGTTAATTTTTTGTGGGGAGACTCCTTGGAAGAAGGGAGAAGTCCCTTGGGAGGTCGATGTGGCCCCAAACAAAGGCCATATCTTGGCCAATATAAATCGTATTCTAAGGCGAAGAGCCTTTAAAGATTCGTGGATTCATTCCCTATCGATTTGCTATTAAATATCACCACCTAAATTTTTTTCGGTTTCTTGTTAATTTTTTGTGGGGAGACTCCTTGGAAAAAGGGAGAAGTCTCTTGGCCAGGCAAATTTGTCTCGAAACTAAGGCCATATCTTGGCCAATATGAATCGTATTCTGAAGTGGAATGCCTTTAAAGATTCGTGGATTCATTCTCTATCGATTTGCTATTAAATATTACCACCTAAATTTTTTTCTGTTTGTTGTTAATTTTTTGTGGGGAGACTCCTTGGAAGAAGGGAGAAGTCCCTTGGGAGGTCGATGTGGCCCCAAACAAAGGCCATATCTTGGCCAATATAAATCGTATTCTAAGGCGAAGAGCCTTTAAAGATTCGTGGATTCATTCTCTATCGATTTGCTATTAAAAATAACCACCTAAATTTTTTTCGGTTTCTTGTTAATTTTTTTGGGGAGACTCCTTGGAAAAAGGGAGAAGTCTCTTGGCCAGGCAAATTTGTCTCGAAACTAAGGCCATATCTTGGCCAATATAAATCGTATTCTAAAGCGGAATGCCTTTAAAGATTCGTGGATTCATTCTCTATCGATTTGCTATTAAATATTACCACCTAAATTTTTTTCTGTTTCGTTGTTAATTTTTTGTGGGGAGACTCCTTGGAAGAAGGGAGAAGTCCCTTGGGCAGGTCGATGTGGCCCCAAACAAAGGCCATATCTTGGCCAATATAAATCGTATTCTAAGGCGAAGAGCCTTTAAAGATTCGTAAATTCATTCTCTATCGATTTGCTATTAAATATAACCACCTAAATTTTTTTCTGTTTCTTGTTAATTTTTTGTAGGGAGACTCCTTGGAAAAAGGGAGAAGTCTCTTGGCCAGGCAAATTTGTCTCGAAACTAAGGCCATATCTTGGCCAATATGAATCGTATTCTGAAGTGGAATGCCTTTAAAGATTCGTGGATTCATTCTCTATCGATTTGCTATTAAATATTACCACCTAAATTTTTTTCTGTTTGTTGTTAATTTTTTGTGGGGAGACTCCTTGGAAGAAGGGAGAAGTCCCTTGGGCAGGTCGATGTGGCCCCAAACAAAGGCCATATCTTGGCCAATATAAATCGTATTCTAAGGCGAAGAGCCTTTAAAGATTCGTGGATTCATTCCCTATCGATTTGCTATTAAATATCACCACCTAAATTGTTTTCGGTTTCATGTTAATTTTTTGTGTGGAGTCTCCTTGGAAAAAGGGAGAAGTCTCTTGGCCAGGCAAATTTGTCTCGAAACTAAGGCCATACCTTGGCCAATATGAATCGTATTCTGAAGTGGAATGCCTTTAAAGATTTGAGGATTCATTCTCTATCAATTTGCTATTAAATATTACCACCTAAATTTTTTTCTGTTTGTTGTTAATTTTTTGTGGGGAGACTCCTTGGAAGAAGGGAGAAGTCCCTTGGGCAGGTCGATGTGGCCCCAAACAAAGGCCATATCTTGGCCAATATAAATCGTATTCTAAGGCGAAGAGCCTTTAAAGATTCGTGGATTCATTCCCTATCGATTTGCTATTAAATATCACCACCTAAATTGTTTTCGGTTTCATGTTAATTTTTTGTGTGGAGTCTCCTTGGAAAAAGGGAGAAGTCTCTTGGCCAGGCAAATTTGTCTCGAAACTAAGGCCATACCTTGGCCAATATGAATCGTATTCTGAAGTAGAAATGCCTTTAAAGATTTGAGGATTCATTCTCTATCAATTTGCTATTAAATATTACCACCTAAATTTTTTTCTGTTTGTTGTTAATTTTTTGTGGGGAGACTCCTTGGAAGAAGGGAGAAGTCCCTTGGGAGGTCGATGTGGCCCCAAACAAAGGCCATATCTTGGCCAATATAAATCGTATTCTAAGGCGAAGAGCCTTTAAAGATTCGAAAGCCTTTAAAGATTCGTGGATTCATTCCCTATCGATTTGCTATTAAATATCACCACCTAAATTTTTTTCTGTTTCTTGTTAATTTTTTGTGGGGAGACTCCTTGGAAAAAGGGAGAAGTCTCTTGGCCAGGCAAATTTGTCTCGAAACTAAGGCCATACCTTGGCCAATATGAATCGTATTCTAAAGCGGAATGCCTTTAAAGATTCGTGGATTCATTCTCTATCGATTTGCTATTAAATATTACCACCTAAATTTTTTTCTGTTTGTTGTTAATTTTTTGTGGGGAGACTCCTTGGAAGAAGGGAGAAGTCCCTTGGGAGGTCGATGTGGCCCCAAACAAAGGCCATATCTTGGCCAATATAAATCGTATTCTAAGGCGAAGAGCCTTTAAAGATTCGTGGATTCATTCCCTATCGATTTGCTATTAAATATCACCACCAAAATTTTTTTCTGTTTCTTGTTAATTTTTTGTAGGGAGACTCCTTGGAAAAAGGGAGAAGTCTCTTGGCCAGGCAAATTTGTCTCGAAACTAAGGCCATATCTTGGCCAATATGAATCGTATTCTAAAGTGGAATGCCTTTAAAGATTCGTGGATTCATTCTCTATCGATTTGCTATTAAATATTACCACCTAAATTTTTTTCTGTTTGTTGTTAATTTTTTGTGGGGAGACTCCTTGGAAGAAGGGAGAAGTCCCTTGGGCAGGTCAATGTGGCCCCAAACAAAGGCCATATCTTGGCCAATATAAATCGTATTCTAAGGCGAAGAGCCTTTAAAGATTCGTGGATTCATTCCCTATCGATTTGCTATTAAATATCACCACCTAAATTTTTTTCGGTTTCTTGTTAATTTTTTGTGGGGAGACTCCTTGGAAAAAGGGAGAAGTCTCTTGGCCAGGCAAATTTGTCTCGAAACTAAGGCCATATCTTGGCCAATATAAATCGTATTCTAAGTGGAATGCCTTTAAAGATTCGTGGATTCATTCTCTATCGATTTGCTATTAAATATTACCACCTAAATTTTTTTCTGTTTGTTGTTAATTTTTTGTGGGGAGACTCCTTGGAAGAAGGGAGAAGTCCCTTGGGCAGGTCGATGTGGCCCCAAACAAAGGCCATATCTTGGCCAATATAAATCGTATTCTAAGGCGAAGAGCCTTTAAAGATTCGTGGATTCATTCCCTATCGATTTGCTATTAAATATCACCACCTAAATTTTTTTCGGTTTCTTGTTAATTTTTTGTAGGGAGACTCCTTGGAAAAAGGGAGAAGTCTCTTGGCCAGGCAAATTTGTCTCGAAACTAAGGCCATATCTTGGCCAATATGAATCGTATTCTGAAGTGGAATGCCTTTAAAGATTCGAGGATTCATTCTCTATCGATTTGCTATTAAATATCACCACCTAAATTATTTTCTGTTTGTTGTTAATTTTTTGTGGGGAGACTCCTTGGAAGAAGGGAGAAGTCCCTTGGGAGGTCGATGTGGCCCCAAACAAAGGCCATATCTTGGCCAATATAAATCGTATTCTTAGGCGAAGAGCCTTTAAAGAATCGTGGATTCATTCCCTGTCGACTTGCTATTAAATATCACCACATAAATTTTTTTTCTGTTTCATGTTAATTTTTTGTGGGGAGACTCCTTGGAAGAAGGAAGAAGTCTCTTGGCCAGGCAAATTTGTCTCGAAACTAAGGCCATATCTTGGCCAATATAAATCGTATTCTAAGGCGGAAAGCCTTTAAAGATTCGTGGATTCATTCTCTATCGATTTGCTATTAAATATCACCACCTAAATTTTTTTCTGTTTCTTGTTAATTTTTTGTGGGGAGACTCCTTGGAAGAAGGGAGAAGTCCCTTGGGCAGGTCAATGTGGCCCCAAACAAAGGCCATATCTTGGCCAATATAAATCGTATTCTAAGGCGAAGAGCCTTTTAAAGATTCGTGGATTCATTCTCTATCGATTTGCTATTAAATATCACCACCTAAATTGTTTTCGGTTTCATGTTAATTTTTTGTGTGGAGTCTCCTTGGAAGAAGGGAGAAGTCCCTTGGGCAAGCCAATGTGGCCCCAAACAAAGGCCACATCTTGGCCAATATAAATCGTATTCTAAAGCGGAAAGCCTTTAAAGATTCGTGGATTCATTCTCTATCGATTTGCTATTAAATATCACCACCTAAATTTTTTTCTGTTTCTTGTTAATTTTTTGTGGGGAGACTCCTTGGAAAAAGGGAGAAGTCTCTTGGCCAGGCAAATTTGTCTCGAAACTAAGGCCATATCTTGGCCAATATAAATCGTATTCTAAAGCGGAAAGCCTTTAAAGATTCGTGGATTCATTCTCTATCGATTTGCTATTAAATATCACCACCTAAATTTTTTTCTGTTTCTTGTTAATTTTTTGTGGGGAGACTCCTTGGAAGAAGGGAGAAGTCCCTTGGGCAGGTCAATGTGGCCCCAAACAAAGGCCATATCTTGGCCAATATAAATCGTATTCTAAGGCGAAGAGCCTTTAAAGAATCGTGGATTCATTCCCTATCGACTTGCTATTAAATATCACCACCTAAATTTTTTTCGGTTTCATGTTAATTTTTTGTGGGGAGACTCCTTGGAAAAAGGGAGAAGTCTCTTGGCCAGGCAAATTTGTCTCGAAACTAAGGCCATATCTTGGCCAATATAAATCGTATTCTAAGGCGGAATGCCTTTAAAGATTCGTGGATTCATTCTCTATCGATTTGCTATTAAATATTACCACCTAAATTTTTTTCTGTTTGTTGTTAATTTTTTGTGGGGAGACTCCTTGGAAGAAGGGAGAAGTCCCTTGGGCAGGTCAATGTGGCCCCAAACAAAGGCCATATCTTGGCCAATATAAATCGTATTCTAAGGCGAAGAGCCTTTAAAGATTCGTGGATTCATTCTCTATCGATTTGCTATTAAATATCACCACCTAAATTTTTTTCTGTTTCTTGTTAATTTTTTGTGGGGAGACTCCTTGGAAGAAGGGAGAAGTCCCTTGGGCAGGTCAATGTGGCCCCAAACAAAGGCCATATCTTGGCCAATATAAATCGTATTCTAAGGCGAAGAGCCTTTAAAGATTCGTGGATTCATTCTCTATCGATTTGCTATTAAATATCACCACCTAAATTTTTTTCTGTTTCTTGTTAATTTTTTGTGGGGAGACTCCTTGGAAAAAGGGAGAAGTCTCTTGGCCAGGCAAATTTGTCTCGAAACTAAGGCCATATCTTGGCCAATATAAATCGTATTCTAAAGCGAAAAGCCTTTAAAGATTCGTGGATTCATTCTCTATCGATTTGCTATTAAATATCACCACCTAAATTTTTTTCTGTTTCTTGTTAATTTTTTGTGGGGAGACTCCTTGGAAGAAGGGAGAAGTCCCTTGGGCAGGTCAAATGTGGCCCCAAACAAAGGCCATATCTTGGCCAATATAAATCGTATTCTAAGGCGAAAAGCCTTTAAAGATTCGTGGATTCATTCTCTATCGATTTGCTATTAAATATCACCACCTAAATTTTTTTCTGTTTCTTGTTAATTTTTTGTAGGGAGACTTCTTGGAAAAAGGGAGAAGTCTCTTGGCCAGGCAAATTTGTCTCGAAACTAAGGCAATATCTTGGCCAATATAAATCGTATTCTAAAGCGGAAAGCCTTTAAATATTCGAGGACTCATTCTCTATCGATTTGCTATTAAATATCATCACCTAAATTTTTTTCTGTTTCTTGTTAATTTTTTGTGGGGAGACTCCTTGGAAGAAGGGAGAAGTCCCTTGGGCAGGTCAATGTTGCCCCAAACAAAGGCCATATCTTGGCCAATATAAATCGTATTCTAAGGCGAAGAGCCTTTAAATATTCGTGGATTCATTCTCTATCGATTTGCTATTAAATATCATCACCTAAATTTTTTTCTGTTTCTTGTTAATTTTTTGTTGGGAGACTTCTTGGAAAAAGGGAGAAGTCTCTTGGCCAGGCAAATTTGTCTCGAAACTAAGGCAATATCTTGGCCAATATAAATCGTATTCTAAAGCGGAAAGCCTTTAAAGATTCGTGGATTCATTCTCTATCGATTTGCTATTAAATATCACCACCTAAATTTTTTTCTGTTTCTTGTTAATTTTTTGTGGGGAGACTCCTTGGAAGAAGGGAGAAGTCCCTTGGGCAGGTCAATGTGGCCCCAAACAAAGGCCATATCTTGGCCAATATAAATCGTATTCTAAGGCGAAGAGCCTTTAAAGATTCGTGGATTCATTCTCTATCGATTTGCTATTAAATATCACCACCTAAATTTTTTTCTGTTTCTTGTTAATTTTTTGTGGGGAGACTCCTTGGAAGAAGGGAGAAGTCCCTTGGGCAGGTCAATGTGGCCCCAAACAAAGGCCATATCTTGGCCAATATAAATCGTATTCTAAAGCGAAAAGCCTTTAAAGATTCGTGGATTCATTCTCTATCGATTTGCTATTAAATATCACCACCTAAATTTTTTTCTGTTTCTTGTTAATTTTTTTTGGGGAGACTCCTTGGAAAAAGGGAGAAGTCTCTTGGCCAGGCAAATTTGTCTCGAAACTAAGGCCATATCTTGGCCAATATAAATCGTATTCTAAGGCGAAATGCCTTTAAAGATTCGTGGATTCATTCTCTATCGATTTGCTATTAAATATCACCACCTAAATTTTTTTCTGTTTCTTGTTAATTTTTTGTGGGGAGACTCCTTGGAAGAAGGGAGAAGTCCCTTGGGCAGGTCAATGTGGCCCCAAACAAAGGCCATATCTTGGCCAATATAAATCGTATTCTAAGGCGAAGAGCCTTTAAAGATTCGTGGATTCATTCTCTATCGATTTGCTATTAAATATCACCACCTAAATTTTTTTCGGTTTCTTGTTAATTTTTTGTGGGGAGACTCCTTGGAAGAAGGGAGAAGTCCCTTGGGCAGGTCAATGTGGCCCCAAACAAAGGCCATATCTTGGCCAATATAAATCGTATTCTAAGGCGGAAGAGCCTTTAAAGATTCGTGGATTCATTCTCTATCGATTTGCTATTAAATATCACCACCTAAATTTTTTTCTGTTTCTTGTTAATTTTTTGTGGGGAGACTCCTTGGAAGAAGGGAGAAGTCCCTTGGGCAGGTCAATGTTGCCCCAAACAAAGGCCATATCTTGGCCAATATAAATCGTATTCTAAGGCGAAGAGCCTTTAAAGATTCGTGGATTCATTCTCTATCGATTTGCTATTAAATATCACCACCTAAATTTTTTTCTGTTTCTTGTTAATTTTTTGTGGGGAGACTCCTTGGAAGAAGGGAGAAGTCCCTTGGGCAGGTCAATGTGGCCCCAAACAAAGGCCATATCTTGGCCAATATAAATCGTATTCTAAGGCGAAGAGCCTTTAAAGATTCGTGGATTCATTCTCTATCGATTTGCTATTAAATATCACCACCTAAATTTTTTTCTGTTTCTTGTTAATTTTTTGTGGGAGACTCCTTGGAAAAAGGGAGAAGTCCCTTGGCCAGGCAAATTTGTCTCCAAACTAAGGCCATATCTTGGCCAATATAAATCGTATTCTAAGTAGGAAGCCTTTTAAAGATTCGTGGATTCATTCTCTATCGATTTGCTATTAAATATTACCACCTAAATTTTTTTCTGTTTCTTGTTAATTTTTTGTGGGGAGACTCCTTGGAAGAAGGGAGAAGTCCCTTGGGCAGGTCAATGTGGCCCCAAACAAAGGCCATATCTTGGCCAATATAAATCGTATTCTAAGGCGAAGAGCCTTTAAAGATTCGTGGATTCATTCTCTATCGATTTGCTATTAAATATCACCACCTAAATTGTTTTCTGTTTCTTGTTAATTTTTTGTGGGGAGACTCCTTGGAAAAAGGGAGAAGTCCCTTGGCCAGGCAAATTTGTCTCGAAACTAAGGCCATATCTTGGCCAATATAAATCGTATTCTAAGCGGAAAGCCTTTAAAGATTCGTGGATTCATTCTCTATCGATTTGCTATTAAATATCACCACCTAATTTTTTTTGTTTTTTTTGTTAATTTTTTGTGGGGAGACTCCTTGGAAGAAGGGAGAAGTCCCTTGGGCAAGCCAATGTGGACCAAAACAAAGGCCATATCTTGGCCAATATAAATCGTCTTCTAAGGCGAAGAGCCTTTAAAGATTCGTAAATTCATTCTCTATCGATTTGCTATTAAATATCACCACCTAAATTTTTTCTGTTTCTTGTTAATTTTTTGTAGGGAGACTCCTTGGAAAAAGGGAGAAGTCTCTTGGCCAGGCAAATTTGTCTCGAAACAAAGGCCATATCTTGGCCAATATAAATCGTATTCTAAAGCGGAAAGCCTTTAAAGATTCGTGGATTCATTCTCTATCGATTTGCTATTAAATATCACCACCTAAATTTTTTTCTGTTTCTTGTTAATTTTTTGTGGGGAGACTCCTTGGAAGAAGGGAGAAGTCCCTTGGGCAGGTCAATGTGGTCCCAAACAAAGGCCATATCTTGGCCAATATAAATCGTCTTCTAAGGCGAAGAGCCTTTAAAGATTCGAGGATTCATTCTCTATCGATTTGTTATTAAACATCACCACCTAAATTTTTTCTGTTTCTTGTTCGTTTTTTGTAGGGAGACTCCTTGGAAAAAGGGAGAAGTCTCTTGGCCAGGCACAATTTGTCTCGAAACAAAGACCATATCTTGGCCAATATAAATCGTATTCTAAAGCGGAAAGCCTTTAAAGATTCGTGGATTCATTCTCTATCGATTTGCTATTAAATATCACCACCTAAATTTTTTTCTGTTTCTTGTTAATTTTTTGTGGGGAGACTCCTTGGAAGAAGGGAGAAGTCCCTTGGGCAGGTCAAAGTGGCCCCAAACAAAGGCCATATCTTGGCCAATATAAATCGTATTCTAAGGCGAAAGCCTTTAAATATTCGTGGATTCATTCTCTATCGATTTGCTATTAAATATCACCACCTAAATTTTTTTCTGTTTCTTGTTAATTTTTTGTGGGGAGACTTCTTGGAAAAAGGGAGAAGTCTCTTGGCCAGGCAAATTTGTCTCGAAACTAAGGCAATATCTTGGCCAATATAAATCGTATTCTAAGGCGGAATGCCTTTAAATATTCGTGGATTCATTCTCTATCGATTTGCTATTAAATATCACCACCTAAATTTTTTTCTGTTTCTTGTTAATTTTTTGTGGGGAGACTCCTTGGAAGAAGGGAGAAGTCCCTTGGGCAGGTCAATGTTGCCCCAAACAAAGGCCATATCTTGGCCAATATAAATCGTATTCTAAGGCGAAAAGCCTTTAAATATTCGTGGATTCATTCTCTATCGATTTGCTATTAAATATCACCACCTAAATTTTTTTCTGTTTCTTGTTAATTTTTTGTGGGGAGACTTCTTGGAAAAAGGGAGAAGTCTCTTGGCCAGGCAAATTTGTCTCGAAACTAAGGCAATATCTTGGCCAATATAAATCGCATTCTGAAGTGGAATGCCTTTAAAGTTTTGTGGATTGATTCTCTATTGATCTGCTTTTAAATATCACCACCTAAATTTTTTTCTGTTTCTTGTTAATTTTTTGTGGGGAGACTCCTTGGAAGAAGGGAGAAGTCCCTTGGGCAGGTCAAAGTGGCCCAAACAAGGGCCATATCTTGGCCAATATAAATCGTATTCTAAGGCGAAGAGCCTTTAAAGATTTGTGGATTCATTCTCTATCGATTTGCTATTAAATATCACCACCTAAATTTTTTTCTGTTTCTTGTTAATTTTTTGTGGGAGACTCCTTGGAAGAAGGGAGAAGTCCCTTGGCCAGGTCAATGTTGCCCAAAACAAAGGCCATATCTTGGCCAATATAAATCGTATTCTAAAGCGGAAAGCCTTTAAATATTCGAGGACTCATTCTCTATCGATTTGCTATTAAATATCATCACCTAAATTTTTTTCTGTTTCTTGTTAATTTTTTGTTGGGAGACTTCTTGGAAAAAGGGAGAAGTCTCTTGGCCAGGCAAATTTGTCTCGAAACTAAGGCAATATCTTGGCCAATATAAATCGCATTCTGAAGTGGAATGCCTTTAAAGTTTTGTGGATTGATTCTCTATTGATCTGCTTTTAAATATCACCACCTAAATTTTTTTCTGTTTCTTGTTAATTTTTTGTGGGGAGACTCCTTGGAAGAAGGGAGAAGTCCCTTGGGCAAGCCAATGTGGCCCCAAACAAAGGCCAGATCTTGGCCAATATAAATCGTATTCTAAGGCGAAAGAGCTTTTAAAGATTCGTGGATTCATTCTCTATCGATTTGCTATTAAATATCACCACCTAAATTTTTTTCTGTTTCTTGTTAATTTTTTTTGGGAGACTCCTTGGAAAAAGGGAGAAGTCCCTTGGCCAGGCAAATTTGGCTCCAAACAAAGGCCATATCTTGGCCAATATAAATCGTATTCTAAAGCGGAAAGCCTTTAAAGATTCGTGGATTCATTCTCTATCGATTTGCTATTAAATATCACCACCTAAATTTTTTTCTGTTTCTTGTTAATTTTTTGTGGGGAGACTCCTTGGAAGAAGGGAGAAGTCCCTTGGGCAGGTCAATGTGGCCCCAAACAAAGGCCATATCTTGGCCAATATAAATCGTATTCTAAGGCGGAAAGCCTTTAAAGATTCGTGGATTCATTCTCTATCGATTTGCTATTAAATATCACCACCTAAATTTTTTTCGGTTTCTTGTTAATTTTTTGTGGGGAGACTCCTTGGAAAAAGGGAGAAGTCCCTTGGCCAGGCAAATTTGTCTCGAAACTAAGGCCATATCTTGGCCAATATAAATCGTATTCTAAAGCGGAAAGCCTTTAAAGATTCGTGGATTCATTCTCTATCGATTTGCTATTAAATATCACCACCTAAATTTTTTTCTGTTTCTTGTTAATTTTTTGTGGGGAGACTCCTTGGAAGAAGGGAGAAGTCCCTTGGGCAGGTCAATGTGGCCCCAAACAAAGGCCATATCTTGGCCAATATAAATCGTATTCTAAGGCGAAAGCCTTTAAAGATTCGTGGATTCATTCTCTATCGATTTGCTATTAAATATCACCACCTAAATTTTTTTCGGTTTCTTGTTAATTTTTTGTGGGGAGACTCCTTGGAAAAAGGGAGAAGTCCCTTGGGCAGGCAAATTTGGCCCAAAACAAAGGCCATATCTTGGCCAATATAAATCGTATTCTAAAGCGGAAAGCCTTTAAAGATTCGTGGATTCATTCTCTATCGATTTGCTATTAAATATCACCACCTAAATTTTTTTCTGTTTCTTGTTAATTTTTTGTGGGGAGACTCCTTGGAAGAAGGGAGAAGTCCCTTGGGCAGGTCAATGTTGGCCCCAAACAAAGGCCATATCTTGGCCAATATAAATCGTATTCTAAAGCGAAAAGCCTTTAAAGATTCGTGGATTCATTCTCTATCGATTTGCTATTAAATATCACCACCTAAATTTTTTTCTGTTTCTTGTTAATTTTTTGTGGGGAGACTCCTTGGAAAAAGGGAGAAGTCCCTTGGCCAGGCAAATTTGCCCCAAACAAAGGCCATATCTTGGCCAATATAAATCGTATTCTAAAGGCGGAAAGCCTTTAAAGATTCGTGGATTCATTCTCTATCGATTTGCTATTAAATATCACCACCTAAATTTTTTTCTGTTTCTTGTTAATTTTTTGTGGGGAGACTCCTTGGAAGAAGGGAGAAGTCCCTTGGGCAGGTCAATGTGGCCCCAAACAAAGGCCATATCTTGGCCAATATAAATCGTATTCTAAAGCGAAAAGCCTTTAAAGATTCGTGGATTCATTCTCTATCGATTTGCTATTAAATATCACCACCTAAATTTTTTTCTGTTTCTTGTTAATTTTTTGTGGGGAGACTCCTTGGAAAAAGGGAGAAGTCCCTTGGCCAGGCCAATTTGTCCCGAAACAAAGGCCATATCTTGGCCAATATAAATCGTATTCTAAAGCGGAAAGCCTTTAAATATTCGTGGATTCATTCTCTATCGATTTGCTATTAAATATCACCACCTAAATTTTTTTCTGTTTCTTGTTAATTTTTTGTGGGGAGACTCCTTGGAAGAAGGGAGAAGTCCATTGGGAGGTCGATGTGGCCCCAAACAAAGGCCATATCTTGGCCAATATAAATCGTATTCTAGGCGAAGGCGAAGGCGAAGAGCCTTTAAAGATTCGTGGATTCATTCTTTATCGATAAGCTATTAAATATAACCACCTAAATTTTTTTCTGTTTCTTGTTAATTTTTTGTAGGGAGACTCCTTGGAAAAAGGGAGAAGTCCCTTGGGCAGGCAAATTTGGCCCCAAACAAAGGCCATATCTTGGCCAATATAAATCGTATTCTAAAGCGGAAAGCCTTTAAAGATTCGTGGATTCATTCTCTATCGATTTGCTATTAAATATCACCACCTAAATTTTTTTCTGTTTCTTGTTAATTTTTTGTGGGGAGACTCCTTGGAAAAAGGGAGAAGTCCCTTGGCCAGGTCAAATTTGTCCCAAACAAAGGCCATATCTTGGCCAATATAAATCGTATTCTAAAGGCGGAAAGCCTTTAAAGATTCGTGGATTCATTCTCTATCGATTTGCTATTAAATATCACCACCTAAATTTTTTTCTGTTTCTTGTTAATTTTTTGTGGGGAGACTCCTTGGAAGAAGGGAGAAGTCCCTTGGGCAGGTCAATGTGGCCCCAAACAAAGGCCATATCTTGGCCAATATAAATCGTATTCTAAAGCGGAAGAGCCTTTAAAGATTCGTGGATTCATTCTCTATCGATTTGCTATTAAATATCACCACCTAAATTTTTTTCTGTTTCTTGTTAATTTTTTGTGGGGAGACTCCTTGGAAAAAGGGAGAAGTCCCTTGGCCAGGCAAATTTGTCTCAAAACAAAGGCCATATCTTGGCCAATATAAATCGTATTCTAAAGCGGAAAGCCTTTAAAGATTCGTGGATTCATTCTCTATCGATTTGCTATTAAATATCACCACCTAAATTTTTTTCGGTTTCTTGTTAATTTTTTTGTGGGGAGACTCCTTGGAAAAAGGGAGAAGTCCCTTGGGCAGGCAAATTGTCATGGCCCAAACAAAGGCCATATCTTGGCCAATATAAATCGTATTCTAAGGCGGAAAGCCTTTAAAGATTCGTGGATTCATTCTCTATCGATTTGCTATTAAATATCACCACCTAAATTTTTTTCTGTTTCTTGTTAATTTTTTGTGGGGAGACTCCTTGGAAAAGGGAGAAGTCCCTTGGGCAGGTCAATTGTGGCCCCAAACAAAGGCCATATCTTGGCCAATATAAATCGTATTCTAAAGCGAAAAGCCTTTAAAGATTCGTGGATTCATTCTCTATCGATTTGCTATTAAATATCACCACCTAAATTTTTTTCGGTTTCTTGTTAATTTTTTGTGGGGAGACTCCTTGGAAAAAGGGAGAAGTCCCTTGGGCAGGCCAATGTTGTCCCGAAACAAAGGCCATATCTTGGCCAATATAAATCGTATTCTAAAGCGGAAAGCCTTTAAAGATTCGTGGATTCATTCTCTATCGATTTGCTATTAAATATCACCACCTAAATTATTTTCTGTTTGTTGTTAATTTTTTTGTGGGGAGACTCCTTGGAAGAAGGGAGAAGTCCCTTGGGCAGGTCAAAGTGGTCCCAAACAAAGGCCATATCTTGGCCAATATAAATCGTATTCTAAGGCGAAAAGCCTTTAAAGATTCGTGGATTCATTCTCTATCGATTTGCTATTAAATATCACCACCTAAATTTTTTTCTGTTTCTTGTTAATTTTTTGTGGGGAGACTCCTTGGAAAAAGGGAGAAGTCCCTTGGGCAGGTCAATGTGGCCCCAAACAAAGGCCATATCTTGGCCAATATAAATCGTATTCTAAGGCGGAAAGCCTTTAAAGATTCGTGGATTCATTCTCTATCGATTTGCTATTAAATATCACCACCTAAATTTTTTTCGTTTCTTGTTAATTTTTTGTGGGAGACTCCTTGGAAAAAGGGAGAAGTCCCTTGGCCAGGCCAATGTGGCCCCAAACAAAGGCCATATCTTGGCCAATATAAATCGTATTCTAAAGCGGAAAGCCTTTAAAGATTCGTGGATTCATTCTCTATCGATTTGCTATTAAATATCACCACCTAAATTTTTTTCTGTTTCTTGTTAATTTTTTGTGGGGAGACTCCTTGGAAGAAGGGAGAAGTCCCTTGGGCAGGTCAATGTTGCCCCAAACAAAGGCCATATCTTGGCCAATATAAATCGTATTCTAAAGGCGAAAAGCCTTTAAAGATTCGTGGATTCATTCTCTATCGATTTGCTATTAAATATCACCACCTAAATTTTTTTCGGTTTCTTGTTAATTTTTTGTGGGGAGACTCCTTGGAAGAAGGGAGAAGTCCCTTGGGCAGGTCAATGTTGCCCCAAACAAAGGCCATATCTTGGCCAATATAAATCGTATTCTAAAGCGGAAAGCCTTTAAATATTCGTGGACTCATTCTCTATCGATTTGCTATTAAATATCACCACCTAAATTTTTTTCTGTTTCTTGTTAATTTTTTAGAAGGGAGAAGTCCCTTGGGCAGGTCAATGTTGCCCCAAACAAAGGCCATATCTTGGCCAATATAAATCGTATTCTAAAGCGGAAAGCCTTTAAATATTCGTGGATTCATTCTCTATCGATTTGCTATTAAATATCACCACCTAAATTTTTTTCTGTTTCTTGTTAATTTTTTTGTGGGGAGACTCCTTGGAAAAAGGGAGAAGTCCCTTGGCCAGGCCAATGTTGGCTCCAAACAAAGGCCATATCTTGGCCAATATAAATCGTATTCTAAAGCGGAATGCCTTTAAAGATTCGTGGATTCATTCTCTATCGATTTGCTATTAAATATCACCACCTAAATTTTTTTCTGTTTCTTGTTAATTTTTTTTGGGGAGACTCCTTGGAAGAAGGGAGAAGTCCCTTGGCCAATATAAATCGTATTCTAAAGCGGAAAGCCTTTAAAGATTCGTGGATTCATTCTCTATCGATTTGCTATTAAATATCACCACCTAAATTTTTTTCTGTTTCTTGTTAATTTTTTGTGGGGAGACTCCTTGGAAAAAGGGAGAAGTCCCTTGGCCAGGCAAATTTGTCCCGAAACTAAAGGCCATATCTTGGCCAATATAAATCGTATTCTAAAGCGGAATGCCTTTAAAGATTCGTGGATTCATTCTCTATCGATTTGCTATTAAATATCACCACCTAAATTTTTTTCGTTTTCTTGTTAATTTTTTGTGGGGAGACTCCTTGGAAGAAGGGAGAAGTCCCTTGGGCAAGCCAATGTGGCCCCAAACAAAGGCCATATCTTGGCCAATATAAATCGTATTCTAAAGCGGAAAGCCTTTAAAGATTCGTGGATTCATTCTCTATCGATTTGCTATTAAATATCACCACCTAAATTTTTTTCTGTTTCTTGTTAATTTTTTGTGGGGAGACTCCTTGGAAAAAGGGAGAAGTCCCTTGGGCCAGGCCAATGTGGCCCCAAACAAAGGCCATATCTTGGCCAATATAAATCGTATTCTAAAGCGGAATGCCTTTAAAGATTCGTGGATTCATTCTCTATCGATTTGCTATTAAATATCACCACCTAAATTTTTTTCTTTTTCTTGTTAATTTTTTGTGGGGAGACTCCTTGGAAGAAGGGAGAAGTCCCTTGGGCAAGCCAATGTGGCCCCAAACAAAGGCCAGATCTTGGCCAATATAAATCGTATTCTAAGGCGAAAGCCTTTAAAGATTCGTGGATTCATTCTCTATCGATTTGCTATTAAATATCACCACCTAAATTTTTTTCTGTTTCTTGTTAATTTTTTGTGGGAGACTCCTTGGAAAAAGGGAGAAGTCCCTTGGGCCAGGCAAATTTGGCCCCAAACAAAGGCCATATCTTGGCCAATATAAATCGTATTCTAAAGCGGAAAGCCTTTAAAGATTCGTGGATTCATTCTCTATCGATTTGCTATTAAATATCACCACCTAAATTTTTTTCTGTTTCTTGTTAATTTTTTGTGGGGAGACTCCTTGGAAGAAGGGAGAAGTCCCTTTGGCCAGGCAAATGTGGCCCCAAACAAAGGCCATATCTTGGCCAATATAAATCGTATTCTAAAGCGGAATGCCTTTAAAGATTCGTGGATTCATTCTCTATCGATTTGCTATTAAATATCACCACCTAAATTTTTTTCGGTTTCTTGTTAATTTTTTGTGGGGAGACTCCTTGGAAAAAGGGAGAAGTCCCTTGGCCAGGCAAATTTGGCTCCCAAACAAAGGCCATATCTTGGCCAATATAAATCGTATTCTAAAGCGGAATGCCTTTAAAGATTCGTGGATTCATTCTCTATCGATTTGCTATTAAATATCACCACCTAAATTTTTTTCTGTTTCTTGTTAATTTTTTGTGGGAGACTCCTTGGAAGAAGGGAGAAGTCCCTTGGGCAGGTCAATGTGGCCCCAAACAAAGGCCATATCTTGGCCAATATAAATCGTATTCTAAAGCGGAAAGCCTTTAAAGATTCGTGGATTCATTCTCTATCGATTTGCTATTAAATATCACCACCTAAATTTTTTTCTGTTTCTTGTTAATTTTTTGTGGGGAGACTCCTTGGAAAAAGGGAGAAGTCCCTTGGCCAGGCAAATTTGGCCCGAAACAAAGGCCATATCTTGGCCAATATAAATCGTATTCTAAAGTGGAATGCCTTTAAAGATTCGTGGATTCATTCCCTATCGATTTGCTATTAAATATCACCACCTAAATTTTTTTCTGTTTCTTGTTAATTTTTTGTGGGGAGACTCCTTGGAAGAAGGGAGAAGTCCCTTGGGCAGGTCGATGTGGCCCCAAACAAAGGCCATATCTTGGCCAATATAAATCGTATTCTAAAGCGAAAAGCCTTTAAAGATTCGTGGATTCATTCTCTATCGATTTGCTATTAAATATCACCACCTAAATTTTTTTCGGTTTCTTGTTAATTTTTTGTGGGGAGACTCCTTGGAAAAAGGGAGAAGTCCCTTGGCCAGGCAAATTTGGCCCCAAACAAAGGCCATATCTTGGCCAATATAAATCGTATTCTAAAGCGGAATGCCTTTAAAGATTCGTGGATTCATTCCCTATCGATTTGCTATTAAATATCACCACCAAAATTTTTTCTGTTTCTTGTTAATTTTTTGTAGGGAGACTCCTTGGAAAAAGGGAGAAGTCCCTTGGCCAGGCCAATGTGGCCCCAAACAAAGGCCATATCTTGGCCAATATAAATCGTATTCTAAAGCGGAATGCCTTTAAAGATTCGTGGATTCATTCTCTATCGATTTGCTATTAAATATCACCACCTAAATTTTTTTCTGTTTCTTGTTAATTTTTTGTGGGGAGACTCCTTGGAAAAAGGGAGAAGTCCCTTGGGCAGGCCAATTTGGCCCCAAACAAAGGCCATATCTTGGCCAATATAAATCGTATTCTAAAGCGGAATGCCTTTAAAGATTCGTGAGATTCATTCTCTATCGATTTGCTATTAAATATCACCACCTAAATTTTTTTCTGTTTCTTGTTAATTTTTTGTGGGGAGACTCCTTGGAAAAAGGGAGAAGTCCCTTGGCCAGGCAAATTTGGCTCCGAAACAAAGGCCATATCTTGGCCAATATAAATCGTATTCTAAAGCGGAATGCCTTTAAAGATTCGTGGATTCATTCTCTATCGATTTGCTATTAAATATCACCACCTAAATTTTTTTCGGTTTCTTGTTAATTTTTTGTGGGGAGACTCCTTGGAAAAAGGGAGAAGTCCCTTGGCCAGGCAAATGTTGGCCCCAAACAAAGGCCATATCTTGGCCAATATAAATCGTATTCTAAAGCGGAATGCCTTTAAAGATTCGTGGATTCATTCTCTATCGATTTGCTATTAAATATCACCACCCAAATTTTTTTCTGTTTCTTGTTAATTTTTTGTGGGGAGACTCCTTGGAAGAAGGGAGAAGTCCCTTGGGCAGGCCAATGTGGCCCCAAACAAAGGCCATATCTTGGCCAATATAAATCGTATTCTAAAGGCGGAAAGCCTTTAAAGATTCGTGGATTCATTCTCTATCGATTTGCTATTAAATATCACCACCTAAATTTTTTTCGGTTTCTTGTTAATTTTTTGTGGGAGACTCCTTGGAAAAAGGGAGAAGTCCCTTGGCCAGGCAAATTTGGCCCCAAAACGAAGGCCATATCTTGGCCAATATAAATCGTATTCTAAAGCGGAATGCCTTTAAAGATTCGTGGATTCATTCTCTATCGATTTGCTATTAAATATCACCACCTAAATTTTTTTCTGTTTCTTGTTAATTTTTTTGTGGGGAGACTCCTTGGAAAAGGGAGAAGTCCCTTGGGCAGGCAAATGTGGCCCCAAACAAAGGCCATATCTTGGCCAATATAAATCGTATTCTAAAGCGGAATGCCTTTAAAGATTCGTGGATTCATTCTCTATCGATTTGCTATTAAATATCACCACCTAAATTTTTTTCTGTTTCTTGTTAATTTTTTGTGGGGAGACTCCTTGGAAAAAGGGAGAAGTCCCTTGGCCAGGCAAATTTGGCCCCAAACAAAGGCCATATCTTGGCCAATATAAATCGTATTCTAAAGCGGAATGCCTTTAAAGATTCGTGGATTCATTCTCTATCGATTTGCTATTAAATATCACCACCTAAATTTTTTTCTGTTTCTTGTTAATTTTTTGTGGGAGACTCCTTGGAAAAAGGGAGAAGTCCCTTGGGCAGGCCAATGTTGGCCCCAAACAAAGGCCATATCTTGGCCAATATAAATCGTATTCTAAAGCGGAATGCCTTTAAAGATTCGTGGATTGATTCTCTATCGATTTGCTATTAAATATCACCACCTAAATTTTTTTCGGTTTCTTGTTAATTTTTTGTGGGAGACTCCTTGGAAAAAGGGAGAAGTCCCTTGGCCAGGCAAATTTGGCCCCAAACGAAGGCCATATCTTGGCCAATATAAATCGTATTCTAAAGCGGAATGCCTTTAAAGATTCGTGGATTCATTCTCTATCGATTTGCTATTAAATATCACCACCTAAATTTTTTTCTGTTTCTTGTTAATTTTTTGTGGGGAGACTCCTTGGAAAAAGGGAGAAGTCCCTTGGGCAGGCCAATGTGGCCCCAAACAAAGGCCATATCTTGGCCAATATAAATCGTATTCTAAAGCGGAATGCCTTTAAAGATTCGTGGATTCATTCTCTATCGATTTGCTATTAAATATCACCACCTAAATTTTTTTCGGTTTCTTGTTAATTTTTTGTGGGGAGACTCCTTGGAAAAAGGGAGAAGTCCCTTGGCCAGGCCAATGTTGGCCCAAACGAAGGCCATATCTTGGCCAATATAAATCGTATTCTAAAGCGGAATGCCTTTAAAGATTCGTGGATTCATTCTCTATCGATTTGCTATTAAATATCACCACCTAAATTTTTTTCTGTTTCTTGTTAATTTTTTGTGGGGAGACTCCTTGGAAAAAGGGAGAAGTCCCTTGGCCAGGCAAATTTGGCCCCAAACAAAGGCCATATCTTGGCCAATATAAATCGTATTCTAAAGCGGAATGCCTTTAAAGATTCGTGGATTCATTCTCTATCGATTTGCTATTAAATATCACCACCTAAATTTTTTTCTGTTTCTTGTTAATTTTTTGTGGGGAGACTCCTTGGAAAAAGGGAGAAGTCCCTTGGCCAGGCAAATGTGGCCCCAAACAAAGGCCATATCTTGGCCAATATAAATCGTATTCTAAAGCGGAATGCCTTTAAAAGATTCGTGGATTGATTCTCTATCGATTTGCTATTAAATATCACCACCTAAATTTTTTTCGGTTTCTTGTTAATTTTTTGTGGGGGAGACTCCTTGGAAAAAGGGAGAAGTCCCTTTGCCAGGCAAATTTGGGCCCGAAACGAAGGCCATATCTTGGCCAATATAAATCGTATTCTAAAGCGGAATGCCTTTAAAGATTCGTGGATTCATTCTCTATCGATTTGCTATTAAATATCACCACCCAAATTTTTTTCGGTTTCTTGTTAATTTTTTGTGGGGAGACTCCTTGGAAAAAGGGAGAAGTCCCTTGGCCAGGCAAATTTGGGCCCAAACAAAGGCCATATCTTGGCCAATATAAATCGTATTCTAAAGCGGAATGCCTTTAAAGATTCGTGGATTGATTCTCTATCGATTTGCTATTAAATATCACCACCCAAATTTTTTTCGGTTTCTTGTTAATTTTTTGTGGGGAGACTCCTTGGAAAAAGGGAGAAGTCCCTTGGCCAGGCAAATTTGGCCCGAAACGAAGGCCATATCTTGGCCAATATAAATCGTATTCTAAAGGCGGAATGCCTTTAAAGATTCGTGGATTCATTCTCTATCGATTTGCTATTAAATATCACCACCCAAATTTTTTTCTGTTTCTTGTTAATTTTTTTGTGGGGAGACTCCTTGGAAAAAGGGAGAAGTCCCTTGGGCAGGCCAATGTGGCCCCAAACAAAGGCCATATCTTGGCCAATATAAATCGTATTCTAAAGCGGAATGCCTTTAAAGATTCGTGGATTCATTCTCTATCGATTTGCTATTAAATATCACCACCCAAATTTTTTTCTGTTTCTTGTTAATTTTTTGTGGGGAGACTCCTTGGAATAAGGGAAAAGTCCCTTTGCCATGCAAATTTGGCCCGAAACGAAGGCCATATCTTGGCCAATATAAATCGTATTCTAAAGCGGAATGCCTTTAAAGATTCGTGGATTGATTCTCTATCGATTTGCTATTAAATTTCACCACCCAAATTTTTTTTCGGTTTCTTGTTAATTTTTTGTGGGGAGACTCCTTGGAAGAAGGGAGAAGTCCCTTGGGTCATTTCCAGGCAATGTGGCCCCAAACAAAGGCCATATCTTGGCCAATATAAATCGTATTCTAAAGCGGAATGCCTTTAAAGATTTGTGGATTCATTCTCTATCGATTTGCTATTAAATTTCACCACCCAAATTTTTTTCTGTTTCTTGTTAATTTTTTGTGGGGAGACTCCTTGGAAAAAGGGAGAAGTCCCTTTGGCCAGGCAAATTTGGCCCAAACGAAGGCCATATCTTGGCCAATATAAATCGTATTCTAAAGCGGAATGCCTTTAAAGATTCGTGGATTGATTCTCTATCGATTTGCTATTAAATTTCACCACCCAAATTTTTTTCGGTTTCTTGTTAATTTTTTGTGGGGAGACTCCTTGGAAAAAGGGAGAAGTCCCTTGGCCAGGCAAATGTTGGCCCCAAACGAAGGCCATATCTTGGCCAATATAAATCGTATTCTAAAGCGGAATGCCTTTAAAGATTCGTGGATTGATTCTCTATCGATTTGCTATTAAATTTCACCACCCAAATTTTTTTCTGTTTCTTGTTAATTTTTTTGTGGGGAGACTCCTTGGAAAAAGGGAGAAGTCCCTTTGCCAGGCAAATTTGGCTCCAAACGAAGGCCATATCTTGGCCAATATAAATCGTATTCTAAAGCGGAATGCCTTAAAAGATTCGTGGATTGATTCTCTATCGATTTGCTATTAAATATCACCACCTAAATTTTTTTCTGTTTCTTGTTAATTTTTTGTGGGGAGACTCCTTGGAAAAAGGGAGAAGTCCCTTGGGCAGGCAATTTGGCCCAAACGAAGGCCATATCTTGGCCAATATAAATCGTATTCTAAAGCGGAATGCCTTTAAAGATTCGTGGATTGATTCTCTATCGATTTGCTATTAAATATCACCACCCAAATTTTTTTCTGTTTCTTGTTAATTTTTTGTGGGAGACTCCTTGGAAAAAGGGAGAAGTCCCTTTGGCCAGGCAAATTTGGCCCCAAACGAAGGCCATATCTTGGCCAATATAAATCGTATTCTAAAGCGGAATGCCTTAAAAGATTCGTGGATTGATTCTCTATCGATCTGGTATTAAATCTCACCACCCAAATTGTTTTCAGTTTCATGTTAATTTTTTTGTGGGGAGATTCCTTGGAAAAAGGGAGAAGTGCCTTGGCCAGGCAAATGTGGCCCCAAACGAAGGCCATATCTTGGCCAATATAAATCGTATTCTAAAGCGGAATGCCTTTAAAGATTCGTGGATTGATTCTCTATCGATTTGCTATTAAATTTCACCACCTAAATTTTTTTCTGTTTCTTGTTAATTTTTTGTGGGGAGACTCCTTGGAAAAAGGGAGAAGTCCCTTGGCCAGGCAAATTTGGCCCCAAACGAAGGCCATATCTTGGCCAATATAAATCGTATTCTAAAGCGGAATGCCTTTAAAGATTCGTGGATTGATTCTCTATCGATTTGCTATTAAATTTCACCACCCAAATTTTTTTCTGTTTCTTGTTAATTTTTTGTGGGGAGACTCCTTGGAAAAAGGGAGAAGTCCCTTTGGCCAGGCAAATGTGGCCCCAAACAAAGGCCATATCTTGGCCAATATAAATCGTATTCTAAAGCGGAATGCCTTAAAAGATTCGTGGATTCATTCTCTATCGATTTGCTATTAAATTTCACCACCCAAATTTTTTTCTGTTTCTTGTTAATTTTTTTGTGGGAGACTCCTTGGAAAAAGGGAGAAGTCCCTTGGCCAGGCAAATGTTGCCCCAAACGAAGGCCATATCTTGGCCAATATAAATCGTATTCTAAAGCGGAATGCCTTTAAAGATTTGTGGATTGATTCTCTATCGATTTGCTATTAAATTTCACCACCCAAATTTTTTTTGTTTTTTGTTAATTTTTTTGGGGGGAGACTCCTTGGAAAAGGGAGAAGTCCCTTTGCCAGGCCAAATGTGGCCCCAAACGAAGGCCATATCTTGGCCAATATAAATCGTATTCTAAAGCGGAATGCCTTTAAAGATTCGTGGATTGATTCTCTATCGATTTGCTATTAAATTTCACCACCCAAATTTTTTTCTGTTTCTTGTTAATTTTTTGTGGGGAGACTCCTTGGAAAAGGGAGAAGTCCCTTGGCCAGGCAAATGTGGCCCCAAACGAAGGCCATATCTTGGCCAATATAAATCGTATTCTAAAGGAATGCCTTAAAAGATTCGTGGATTGATTCTCTATCGATCTGCTATTAAATTTCACCACCCAAATTTTTTTCTGTTTCTTGTTAATTTTTTTGTGGGGAGACTCCTTGGAAAAAGGGAGAAGTCCCTTGGCCAGGCAAATTTGGCCCCAAACGAAGGCCATATCTTGGCCAATATAAATCGTATTCTAAAGCGGAATTCCTTAAAAGATTCGTGGAATGATTCACTATCGATGTGCTATTAAATCTCACCACCCAAATTGTTTTCGGTTTCATGTTAATTTTTTGTGGGGAGACTCCTTGGAAAAAGGGAGAAGTCCCTTTGCCAGGCCAATGTGGCCCCAAACGAAGGCCATATCTTGGCCAATATAAATCGTATTCTAAAGCGGAATGCCTTAAAAGATTCGTGGAATGATTCACTATCGATCTGCTATTAAATCTCACCACCCAAATTTTTTTCTGTTTCATGTTAATTTTTTGTGGGGAGACTCCTTGGAAAAAGGGAGAAGTCCCTTTGCCAGGCCAATGTGGCCCGAAACGAAGGCCATATCTTGGCCAATATAAATCGTATTCTAAAGCGGAATGCCTTAAAAGATTCGTGGAATGATTCTCTATCGATCTGCTATTAAATCTCACCACCCAAATTTTTTTCTGTTTCATGTTAATTTTTTGTGGGGAGACTCCTTGGAAAAAGGGAGAAGTCCCTTTGCCAGGCAATTTGGCCCCAAACGAAGGCCATATCTTGGCCAATATGAATCGTATTCTAAAGCGGAATGCCTTTAAAGATTCGTGGAATGATTCACTATCGATGTGCTATTAAATTTCACCACCCAAATTTTTTTCGGTTTCATGTTAATTTTTTGTGGGGAGACTCCTTGGAAAAAGGGAGAAGTCCCTTTGCCAGGCCAATGTGGCCCGAAACGAAGGCCATATCTTGGCCAATATGAATCGTATTCTAAAGCGGAATGCCTTAAAAGATTCGTGGAATGATTCACTATCGATGTGCTATTAAATTTCACCACCCAAATTTTTTTCTGTTTCTTGTTAATTTTTTGTGGGGAGACTCCTTGGAAAAGGGAGAAGTCCTTTCGCCAGGCAAATTTGGCCCCAAACCAAGGCCATATCTTGGCCAATATAAATCGTATTCTAAAGCGGAATGCCTTTAAAGATTTGTGGATTGATTCTCTATCGATTTGCTATTAAATTTCACCACCCAAATTTTTTTCTGTTTCTTGTTAATTTTTTGTGGGGAGACTCCTTGGAAAAAGGGAGAAGTCCCTTGGCCAGGCAAATTTGGCCCGAAACGAAGGCCATATCTTGGCCAATATAAATCGTATTCTAAAGCGGAATGCCTTTAAAGATTTGTGGATTGATTCTCTATCGATTTGCTATTAAATTTCACCACCCAAATTTTTTTCTGTTTCTTGTTAATTTTTTGTGGGGAGACTCCTTGGAAAAAGGGAGAAGTCCCTTGGCCAGGCAAATGTGGCCCCAAACGAAGGCCATATCTTGGCCAATATAAATCGTATTCTAAAGCGGAATGCCTTTAAAGATTTGTGGATTGATTCTCTATCGATTTGCTATTAAATTTCACCACCCAAATTTTTTTCTGTTTCTTGTTAATTTTTTGTGGGGAGACTCCTTGGAAAAAGGGAGAAGTCCCTTTGCCAGGCAAATTTGGCTCCAAACGAAGGCCATATCTTGGCCAATATAAATAGTATTCTAAAGCGGAATGCCTTTAAAGGTTTTGTGGATTGATTCTGTATCCATCTTTTTTTAAATCTCACCACCCAAATTTTTTTCTGTTTCTTGTTAATTTTTTGTGGGGGGACTCCTTGGAAAAAGGGAGAAGTCCCTTGGCCAGGCAAATTTGGCCCCAAACGAAGGCCATATCTTGGCCAATATAAATCGTATTCTAAAGGCGAAATGCCTTTAAAGATTTGTGGATTGATTCTCTATCGATCTGCTATTAAATTTCACCACCCAAATTTTTTTCTGTTTCTTGTTAATTTTTTGTGGGGAGACTCCTTGGAAAAAGGGAAGAAGTCCCTTGGCCAGGCAAATTTGGCCTCAAAACGAAGGCCATATCTTGGCCAATATGAATAGTATTCTAAAGCGGAATGCCTTTAAAGATTTGTGGATTGATTCTCTATCGATTTGCTATTAAATTTCACCACCCAAATTTTTTTCTGTTTCTTGTTAATTTTTTTGTGGGGAGACTCCTTGGAAAAAGGGAGAAGTCCCTTGGCCAGGCAAATTTGGCCCCAAACGAAGGCCATATCTTGGCCAATATAAATCGTATTCTAAAGCGGAATGCCTTTAAAGATTCGTGGATTGATTCTCTATCGATCTGCTATTAAATTTCACCACCCAAATTTTTTTCTGTTTCTTGTTAATTTTTTGTGGGGAGACTCCTTGGAAAAAGGGAGAAGTCCCTTTGCCAGGCAAATTTGGCCCCAAACGAAGGCCATATCTTGGCCAATATAAATAGTATTCTAAAGCGGAATGCCTTTAAAGATTTGTGGATTGATTCTCTATCGATTTGCTATTAAATTTCACCACCCAAATTTTTTTCTGTTTCTTGTTAATTTTTTGTGGGGAGACTCCTTGGAAAAAGGGAGAAGTCCCTTGGCCAGGCAAATTTGGCCCCAAACGAAGGCCATATCTTGGCCAATATGAATAGTATTCTAAAGCGGAATGCCTTTAAAAATTTGTGGATTGATTCTCTATCGATCTGTTTTAAAATCTCACCACCAACATTTTTTTCTGTTCTTTTTTTAAATTTTTGTGGGGAGACTCCTTGGAAAAAGGGAGAAGTCCCTTTGCCAGGCAAATTTGGCTCCAAACGAAGGCCATATCTTGGCCCTTAAAAATAGTATTCTAAAGCGGAATGCCTTTAAAGATTTGTGGATTGATTCTCTATCGATTTGCTATTAAATTTCACCACCCAAATTTTTTTCTGTTTCTTGTTAATTTTTTTGTGGGGGGACTCCTTGGAAAAAGGGAGAAGTCCCTTTGCCAGGCAAATTTGGCTCCAAACGAAGGCCATATCTTGGTCAATATGAATAGTATTCTAAAGCGGAATGCCTTTAAAGATTTGTGGATTGATTCTCTATCGATCTGCTATTAAATTTCACCACCCAAATTTTTTTCTGTTTCTTGTTAATTTTTTGTGGGGAGACTCCTTGGAAAAAGGGAGAAGTCCCTTGGCCAGGCAAATTTGGCCCCAAACGAAGGCCATATCTTGGCCAATATGAATAGTATTCTAAAGCGGAATGCCTTTAAAGATTTGTGGATTGATTCTCTATCGATCTGCTATTAAATTTCACCACCCAAATTTTTTTCGGTTTCTTGTTAATTTTTTGTGGGGAGACTCCTTGGAAAAAGGGAGAAGTCCCTTTGCCAGGCAAATTTGGCCCCAAACGAAGGCCATATCTTGGCCAATATAAATAGTATTCTAAAGCGGAATGCCTTTAAAAAGATTTGTGGATTGATTCTCTATCGATCTGCTATTAAATATCACCACCCAAATTTTTTTCTGTTTCTTGTTAATTTTTTTGTGGGGAGACTCCTTGGAAAAAGGGAGAAGTCCCTTTGCCAGGCAAATTTGGCCCCAAACGAAGGCCATATCTTGGCCAATATAAATAGTATTCTAAAGCGGAATGCCTTAAAAGATTTGTGGATTGATTCTCTATCGATCTGCTATTAAATCTCACCACCCAAATTTTTTTCTGTTTCTTGTTAATTTTTTGTGGGGAGACTCCTTGGAAAAAGGGAGAAGTCCCTTTGCCAGGCAAATTTGGCTCCAAACGAAGGCCATATCTTGGCCAATATGAAATAGTATTCTAAAGCGGAATGCCTTAAAAGATTTGTGGAATGATTCTCTATCGATCTGCTATTAAATATTGCCACACCCAAATTTTTTTCTGTTTCTTGTTAATTTTTTGTGGGGAGACTCCTTGGAAAAAGGGAGAAGTCCCTTTGCCAGGCAAATTTGGCTCCAAACGAAGGCCATATCTTGGCCAATATGAAATAGTATTCTAAAGCGGAATGCCTTTAAAGATTTGTGGATTGATTCTCTATCGATCTGCTATTAAATTTCACCACCCAAATTTTTTTCTGTTTCTTGTTAATTTTTTGTGGGGAGACTCCTTGGAAAAAGGGAGAAGTCCCTTTGCCAGGCAAATTTGGCCCCAAACAAAGGCCATATCTTGGCCAATATAAATAGTATTCTAAAGCGGAATGCCTTTAAAGATTTGTGGATTGATTCTCTATCGATCTGCTATTAAATTTCACCACCCAAATTTTTTTCTGTTTCTTGTTAATTTTTTGTGGGGAGACTCCTTGGAAAAAGGGAGAAGTCCCTTTGCCAGGCAAATTTGGCCCCAAACGAAAGGCCATATCTTGGCCAATATGAATAGTATTCTAAAGCGGAATGCCTTTAAAGATTTGTGGATTGATTCTCTATCGATCTGCTATTAAATTGCACCACCCAAATTTTTTTCTGTTTCTTGTTAATTTTTTGTGGGGAGACTCCTTGGAAAAAGGGAGAAGTCCCTTTGCCAGGCAAATTTGGCCCCAAACGAAGGCCATATCTTGGCCAATATAAATAGTATTCTAAAGCGGAATGCCTTTAAAGATTTGTGGATTGATTCTCTATCGATCTGTTATGAAATTGCACCACCCAAATTTTTTTCTGTTTCTTGTTAATTTTTTGTGGGGAGACTCCTTGGAAAAAGGGAGAAGTCCCTTTGCCAGGCAAATTTGGCTCCAAACGAAGGCCATATCTTGGCCAATATAAATAGTATTCTAAAGCGGAATGCCTTTAAAGATTTGTGGATTGATTCTCTATCGATCTTGCTATTAAATATGCACCACCCAAATTTTTTCTGTTTCTTGTTAATTTTTTGTGGGGAGACTCCTTGGAAAAAGGGAGAAGTCCCTTTGCCAGGCAAATTTGGCCCCAAACGAAGGCCATATCTTGGCCAATATGAATAGTATTCTAAAGCGGAATGCCTTTAAAGATTTGTGGATTGATTCTCTATCCATCTTTTTTAAAATCTCACCACCCAAATTTTTTTCTGTTTCTTGTTAATTTTTTGTGGGGAGACTCCTTGGAAAAAGGGAGAAGTCCCTTTGCCAGGCAAATTTGGCCCCAAACGAAGGCCATATCTTGGCCAATATGAATAGTATTCTAAAGCGGAATGCCTTAAAAGATTTGTGGATTGATTCTCTATCCATCTTTTTTAAAATCTCACCACCCAAATTTTTTTCTGTTTCTTGTTAATTTTTTGTGGGGAGACTCCTTGGAAAAAGGGAGAAGTCCCTTTGCCAGGCAAATTTGGCCCCAAACGAAGGCCATATCTTGGCCAATATGAATAGTATTCTAAAGCGGAATGCCTTTAAAGATTTGTGGATTGATTCTCAATCGATCTGTTATAAAATTGCACCACCCAAATTTTTTTCTGTTTCTTGTTAATTTTTTGTGGGGAGACTCCTTGGAAAAAGGGAGAAGTCCCTTTGCCAGGCAAATTTGGCCCCAAACGAAGGCCATATCTTGGCCAATATGAATAGTATTCTAAAGCGGAATGCCTTTAAAGATTTGTGGATTGATTCTCTATCGATCTGTGCTATTAAATTGCATCACCACCCAAATTTTTTTCTGTTTCTTGTTAATTTTTTGTGGGGAGACTCCTTGGAAAAAGGGAGAAGTCCCTTTGCCAGGCAAATTTGGCTCCCAAACGAATGCCATATCTTGGCCAATATGAATAGTATTCTAAAGCGGAATGCCTTTAAAGATTTGTGGATTGATTCTCTATCCATCTTTTTTAAAATCTCACCACCCAAATTTTTTTCTGTTTCTTGTTAATTTTTTGTGGGGGGACTCCGTGGAAAAAGGGAGAAGTCCCTTTGCCAGGCAAATTTGGCTCCAAACGAAGGCCATATCTTGGCCAATATAAATAGTATTCTAAAGCGGAATGCCTTTAAAAGATTTGTGGATTGATTCTCTATCGATCTGTTATAAAATTGCAACACCCAAATTTTTTTCTGTTTCTTGTTAATTTTTTGTGGGGGGACTCCGTGGAAAAAGGGAGAAGTCCCTTTGCCAGGCAAATTTGGCCCCAAACGAAGGCCATATCTTGGCCAATATGAATAGTATTCTAAAGCGGAATGCCTTAAAAGATTTGTGGATTAATTCTCTATCGATCTGTTATTAAATTGCAACACCCAAAATTTTTTCTGTTTCTTGTTCATTTTTTGTGGGGGGACTCCTTGGAAAAAGGGAGAAGTCCCTTTGCCAGGCAAATTTGGCCCCAAACGAAGGCCATATCTTGGCCAATATGAATAGTATTCTAAAGCGGAATGCCTTTAAAGATTTGGATTGATTCTCTATCGATCTGTTATTAAATTGCACCACCCAAATTTTTTTCTGTTTCTTGTTAATTTTTTGTGGGGAGACTCCTTGGAAAAAGGGAGAAGTCCCTTTGCCAGGCAAATTTGGCTCCAAACGAAGGCCATATCTTGGTCAATATGAATAGTATTCTAAAGCGGAATGCCTTAAAAGATTTGTGGATTAATTCTCTATCGATCTGTTATTAAATTGCAACACCCAAAATTTTTTCTGTTTCTTGTTCATTTTTTGTGGGGGGACTCCTTGGAAAAAGGGAGAAGTCCCTTTGCCAGGCAAATTTGGCCCCAAACGAAGGCCATATCTTGGCCAATATGAATAGTATTCTAAAGCGGAATGCCTTAAAAGATTTGTGGATTGATTCTCTATCGATCTGTTATAAATATTGCACCACCCAAATTTTTTTCTGTTTCTTGTTAATTTTTTGTGGGGGACTCCTTGGAAAAAGGGAGAAGTCCCTTTGCCAGGCAAATTTGGCTCCAAACGAAGGCCATATCTTGGCCAATATGAATAGTATTCTAAAGCGGAATGCCTTTAAAGATTTGTGGATTGATTCTCAATCGATCTGTTATAAAATTGCACCACCCAAATTTTTTTCTGTTTCTTGTTAATTTTTTGTGGGGAGACTCCTTGGAAAAAGGGAGAAGTCCCTTTGCCAGGCAAATTTGGCCCCAAACGAAGGCCATATCTTGGCCAATATGAATAGTATTCTAAAGCGGAATGCCTTTAAAGATTTGTGGATTGATTCTCTATCCATCTTTTTTAAAATCTCACCACCCAAATTTTTTTCTGTTTCTTGTTAATTTTTTGTGGGGGACTCCTTGGAAAAAGGGAGAAGTCCCTTTGCCAGGCAAATTTGGCCCCAAACGAAGGCCATATCTTGGCCAATATGAATAGTATTCTAAAGCGGAATGCCTTTAAAGATTTGTGGATTGATTCTCTATCGATCTGTTATGAAATTGCATCACCCAAATTTTTTTCTGTTTCTTGTTAATTTTTTGTGGGGGGACTCCTTGGAAAAAGGGAGAAGTCCCTTTGCCAGGCAAATTTGGCCCCAAACGAAGGCCATATCTTGGCCAATATGAATAGTATTCTAAAGCGGAATGCCTTTAAAGATTTGTGGATTGATTCTCTATCGATCTTTTGTAAAATCTCACCACCCAAATTTTTTTCTGTTTCTTGTTAATTTTTTTGTGGGGGACTCCTTGGAAAAAGGGAGAAGTCCCTTTGCCAGGCAAATTTGGCCCCAAACGAAGGCCATATCTTGGCCAATATGAATAGTATTCTAAAGCTATATGCCTTAAAAGATTTGTTGATTGATTTTCTATCGATCTGTTATGAAATTGCACCACCCAAATTTTTTTCTGTTTCTTGTTAATTTTTTGTGGGGAGACTCCTTGGAAAAAGGGAGAAGTCCCTTTGCCAGGCAAATTTGGCTCCAAACGAAGGCCATATCTTGGCCAATATGAATAGTATTCTAAAGCGGAATGCCTTAAAAGATTTGTGGATTGATTCTCTATCGATCTGTTATGAAAATTGCATCACCCAAATTTTTTTCTGTTTCTTGTTAATTTTTTGTGGGGGACTCCTTGGAAAAAGGGAGAAGTCCCTTTGCCAGGCAAATTTGGCTCCAAACGAAGGCCATATCTTGGCCAATATGAATAGTATTCTAAAGCGGAATGCCTTTAAAGATTTGTGGATTGATTCTCTATCGATCTGTTATAAAATTTCACCACCCAAATTTTTTTCTGTTTCTTGTTAATTTTTTGTGGGGGACTCCTTGGAAAAAGGGAGAAGTCCCTTTGCCAGGCAAATTTGGCCCCAAACGAAGGCCATATCTTGGCCAATATGAATAGTATTCTAAAGCGGAATGCCTTTAAAGATTTGTGGATTGATTCTCTATCGATCTGTTATGAAATTGCACCACCCAAATTTTTTTCTGTTTCTTGTTAATTTTTTGTGGGGAGACTCCTTGGAAAAAGGGAGAAGTCCCTTTGCCAGGCAAATTTGGCCCCAAACGAAGGCCATATCTTGGCCAATATGAATAGTATTCTAAAGCGGAATGCCTTTAAAGATTTGTGGATTGATTCTCTATCGATCTGTTATGAAATTGCACCACCCAAATTTTTTTCTGTTTCTTGTTAATTTTTTGTGGGGGAGACTCCTTGGAAAAAGGGAGAAGTCCCTTTGCCAGGCAAATTTGGCCCCAAACGAAGGCCATATCTTGGCCAATATGAATAGTATTCTAAAGCGGAATGCCTTTAAAGGTTTTGTGGATTGATTCTCTATCCATCTTTTTTAAAATCTCACCACCCAAATTTTTTTCTGTTTCTTGTTAATTTTTTGTGGGGGACTCCTTGGAAAAAGGGAGAAGTCCCTTTGCCAGGCAAATTTGGCCCCAAACGAAGGCCATATCTTGGCCAATATGAATAGTATTCTAAAGCGGAATGCCTTAAAAGATTTGTGGATTTATTCTCTATCGATCTGTTATGAAATTGCACCACCCAAATTTTTTTCTGTTTCTTGTTAATTTTTTGTGGGGAGACTCCTTGGAAAAAGGGAGAAGTCCCTTTGCCAGGCAAATTTGGCCCCAAACGAAGGCCATATCTTGGCCAATATGAATAGTATTCTAAAGCGGAATGCCTTTAAAGATTTGTGGATTTATTCTCTATCGATCTGTTATGAAATTGCACCACCCAAATTTTTTTCTGTTTCTTGTTAATTTTTTGTGGGGAGACTCCTTGGAAAAAGGGAGAAGTCCCTTTGCCAGGCAAATTTGGCTCCCAAACGAAGGCCATATCTTGGCCAATATGAATAGTATTCTAAAGCGGAATGCCTTAAAAGATTTGTGGATTGATTCTCTATCGATCTGTTATGAAATTGCACCACCCAAATTTTTTTCTGTTTCTTGTTAATTTTTTGTGGGGAGACTCCTTGGAAAAAGGGAGAAGTCCCTTTGCCAGGCAAATTTGGCCCCAAACGAAGGCCATATCTTGGCCAATATGAATAGTATTCTAAAGCGGAATGCCTTAAAAGATTTGTGGATTTATTCTCTATCGATCTGTTATGAAATTGCATCCACCCAAATTTTTTTCTGTTTCTTGTTAATTTTTTGTGGGGAGACTCCTTGGAAAAAGGGAGAAGTCCCTTTGCCAGGCAAATTTGGCTCCCAAACGAAGGCCATATCTTGGCCAATATGAATAGTATTCTAAAGCGGAATGCCTTTAAAGATTTGTGGATTGATTCTCTATCGATCTGTTATGAAATTGCACCACCCAAATTTTTTTCTGTTTCTTGTTAATTTTTTGTGGGGAGACTCCTTGGAAAAAGGGAGAAGTCCCTTTGCCAGGCAAATTTGGCCCCAAACGAAGGCCATATCTTGGCCAATATGAATAATAGTATTCTAAAGCGGAATGCCTTAAAAGATTTGTGGATTGATTCTCTATCGATCTGTTATGAAATTGCACCACCCAAATTTTTTTCTGTTTCTTGTTAATTTTTTGTGGGGAGACTCCTTGGAAAAAGGGAGAAGTCCCTTTGCCAGGCAAATTTGGCCCCAAACGAAGGCCATATCTTGGCCAATATGAATAGTATTCTAAAGCGGAATGCCTTTAAAGATTTGTGGATTGATTCTCTATCGATCTGTTATGAAATTGCACCACCCAAATTTTTTTCTGTTTCTTGTTAATTTTTTGTGGGGGACTCCTTGGAAAAAGGGAGAAGTCCCTTTGCCAGGCAAATTTGGCCCCAAACGAAGGCCATATCTTGGCCAATATGAATAGTATTCTAAAGCGGAATGCCTTTAAAGATTTGTGGATTTATTCTCTATCGATCTGTTATGAAATTGCACCACCCAAATTTTTTTCTGTTTCTTGTTAATTTTTTGTGGGGGACTCCTTGGAAAAAGGGAGAAGTCCCTTTGCCAGGCAAATTTGGCTCCAAACGAAGGCCATATCTTGGCCAATATGAATAGTATTCTAAAGCGGAATGCCTTAAAAGATTTGTGGATTGATTCTCTATCGATCTGTTATGAAATTGCATCACCCAAATTTTTTTCTGTTTCTTGTTAATTTTTTGTGGGGAGACTCCTTGGAAAAAGGGAGAAGTCCCTTTGCCAGGCAAATTTGGCCCCAAACGAAGGCCATATCTTGGCCAATATGAATAGTATTCTAAAGCGGAATGCCTTAAAAGATTTGTGGATTGATTCTCTATCGATCTGTTATGAAATTGCACCACCCAAATTTTTTTCTGTTTCTTGTTAATTTTTTGTGGGGAGACTCCTTGGAAAAAGGGAGAAGTCCCTTTGCCAGGCAAATTTGGCCCCAAACGAAGGCCATATCTTGGCCAATATGAATAGTATTCTAAAGCGGAATGCCTTAAAAGATTTGTGGATTGATTCTCTATCGATCTGTTATGAAATTGCACCACCCAAATTTTTTTCTGTTTCTTGTTAATTTTTTGTGGGGGACTCCTTGGAAAAAGGGAGAAGTCCCTTTGCCAGGCAAATTTGGCCCCAAACGAAGGCCATATCTTGGCCAATATAAATAGTATTCTAAAGCAAAATGCCTTAAAAGATTTGTGGATTGATTCTCTATCGATCTGTTATGAAATTGCACCACCCAAATTTTTTTCTGTTTCTTGTTAATTTTTTGTGGGGAGACTCCTTGGAAAAAGGGAGAAGTCCCTTTGCCAGGCAAATTTGGCCCCAAACGAAGGCCATATCTTGGCCAATATGAATAGTATTCTAAAGCGGAATGCCTTTAAAGGTTTTGTGGATTGATTCTCTATCGATCTGTTATGAAATTGCACCACCCAAATTTTTTTCTGTTTCTTGTTAATTTTTTGTGTGGGGAGACTCCTTGGAAAAAGGGAGAAGTCCCTTTGCCAGGCAAATTTGGCCCCAAACGAAGGCCATATCTTGGCCAATATGAATAGTATTCTAAAGCGGAATGCTTTTAAAGGTTTTGTGGATTGATTCTCAATCGATCTGTTATAAAATTGCACCACCCAAATTTTTTTCTGTTTCTTGTTAATTTTTTGTGGGGAGACTCCTTGAAATAAGGGAGAAGTCCCTTTGCCAGGCAAATTTGGCCCCAAACGAAGGCCATATCTTGGTCAATATGAATAGTATTCTAAAGCGGAATGCCTTTAAAGATTTGTGGATTTATTCTCTATCGATCTTTTTTAAAATCTCACCACCCACATTTTTTTCTGTTTCTTGTTAATTTTTTGTGGAGGGACTCCTTGGAATAAGGGAGAAGTCCCTTTGCCAGGCAAATTTGGCTCCAAACGAAGGCCATATCTTGGCCAATATGAATAGTATTCTAAAGCGGAATGCCTTTAAAAGATTTGTGGATTTATTCTCTATCGATCTGTTATGAAATTGCACCACCCAAATTTTTTTCTGTTTCTTGTTAATTTTTTTGTGGGGACTCCTTGGAAAAAGGGAGAAGTCCCTTTGCCAGGCAAATTTGGCCCCAAACGAAGGCCATATCTTGGCCAATATGAATAGTATTCTAAAGCGGAATGCCTTTAAAGATTTGTGGATTTATTCTCTATCGATCTGTTATAAAATTGCACCACCCAAATTTTTTTCTGTTTCTTGTTAATTTTTTGTGGGGAGACTCCTTGGAAAAAGGGAGAAGTCCCTTTGCCAGGCAAATTTGGCCCCAAACGAAGGCCATATCTTGGCCAATATGAATAGTATTCTAAAGCGGAATGCCTTTAAAGATTTGTGGATTGATTCTCTATCGATCTGTTATGAAATTGCATCACCCAAATTTTTTTCTGTTTCTTGTTAATTTTTTGTGGGGGGACTCCTTGGAAAAAGGGAGAAGTCCCTTTGCCAGGCAAATTTGGCTCCAAACGAAGGCCATATCTTGGCCAATATGAATAGTATTCTAAAGCGGAATGCCTTTAAAGATTTGTGGATTGATTCTCTATCGATCTGTTATGAAATTGCACCACCCAAATTTTTTTCTGTTTCTTGTTAATTTTTTGTGGGGGACTCCTTGGAAAAAGGGAGAAGTCCCTTTGCCAGGCAAATTTGGCGCCAAACGAAGGCCATATCTTGGCCAATATGAATAGTATTCTAAAGCGGAATGCCTTAAAAGATTTGTGGATTTATTCTCTATCGATCTGTTATGAAATTGCACCACCCAAATTTTTTTCTGTTTCTTGTTAATTTTTTGTGGGGGGACTCCTTGGAATAAGGGAGAAGTCTCTTTGCCAGGCAAATTTGGCCCCAAACGAAGGCCATATCTTGGCCAATATGAATAGTATTCTAAAGCGGAATGCCTTAAAAGATTTGTGGATTGATTCTCTATCGATCTGTTATGAAATTGCACCACCCAAATTTTTTTCTGTTTCTTGTTAATTTTTTGTGGGGGACTCCTTGGAATAAGGGAGAAGTCTCTTTGCCAGGCAAATTTGGCCCCAAACGAAGGCCATATCTTGGCCATTTAAAATAGTATTCTAAAGCGGAATGCCTTTAAAGATTTGTGGATTGATTCTCTATCGATCTGTTATGAAATTGCACCACCCAAATTTTTTTCTGTTTCTTGTTAATTTTTTGTGGGGGACTCCTTGGAAAAAGGGAGAAGTCCCTTTGCCAGGCAAATTTGGCCCCAAACGAAGGCCATATCTTGGCCAATATGAAATAGTATTCTAAAGCGGAATGCCTTTAAAGATTTGTGGATTGATTCTCTATCGATCTGTTATGAAATTGCACCACACCAAATTTTTTTCTGTTTCTTGTTAATTTTTTGTGGGGGACTCCTTGGAAAAAGGGAGAAGTCCCTTTGCCAGGCAAATTTGGCTCCAAACGAAGGCCATATCTTGGCCAATATGAATAGTATTCTAAAGCGGAATGCCTTTAAAGATTTGTGGATTTATTCTCTATCGATCTGTTATGAAATTGCACCACCCAAATTTTTTTCTGTTTCTTGTTAATTTTTTGTGGGGAGACTCCTTGGAAAAAGGGAGAAGTCCCTTTGCCAGGCAAATTTGGCCCCAAACGAAGGCCATATCTTGGCCAATATGAATAGTATTCTAAAGCGGAATGCCTTAAAAGATTTGTGGATTGATTCTCTATCGATCTGTTATGAAATTGCACCACCCAAATTTTTTTCTGTTTCTTGTTAATTTTTTGTGGGGGACTCCTTGGAAAAAGGGAGAAGTCCCTTTGCCAGGCAAATTTGGCCCCAAACGAAGGCCATATCTTGGCCAATATGAATAGTATTCTAAAGCGGAATGCCTTTAAAGATTTGTGGATTGATTCTCTATCGATCTGTTATGAAATTGCACCACCCAAATTTTTTTCTGTTTCTTGTTAATTTTTTGTGGGGGACTCCTTGGAAAAAGGGAGAAGTCCCTTTGCCAGGCAAATTTGGCCCCAAACGAAGGCCATATCTTGGCCAATATGAAATAGTATTCTAAAGCGGAATGCCTTAAAAGATTTGTGGATTGATTCTCTATCGATCTGTTATGAAATTGCACCACCCAAATTTTTTTCTGTTTCTTGTTAATTTTTTGTGGGGGGACTCCTTGGAAAAAGGGAGAAGTCCCTTTGCCAGGCAAATTTGGCTCCAAACGAAGGCCATATCTTGGCCAATATGAAATAGTATTCTAAAGCGGAATGCCTTTAAAGATTTGTGGATTTATTCTCTATCGATCTGTTATGAAATTGCAACACCCAAATTTTTTTCTGTTTCTTGTTAATTTTTTGTGGGGGGACTCCTTGGAAAAAGGGAGAAGTCCCTTTGCCAGGCAAATTTGGCTCCAAACGAAGGCCATATCTTGGTCAATATGAATAGTATTCTAAAGCGGAATGCCTTTAAAAGATTTGTGGATTTATTCTCTATCGATCTGTTATGAAATTGCATCACCCAAATTTTTTTCTGTTTCTTGTTAATTTTTTGTGGGGGACTCCTTGGAAAAAGGGAGAAGTCCCTTTGCCAGGCAAATTTGGCCCCAAACGAAGGCCATATCTTGGCCAATATGAATAGTATTCTAAAGCGGAATGCCTTTAAAGATTTGTGGATTGATTCTCTATCGATCTGTTATGAAATTGCATCACCCAAATTTTTTTCTGTTTCTTGTTAATTTTTTGTGGGGGGACTCCGTGGAAAAAGGGAGAAGTCCCTTTGCCAGGCAAATTTGGCTCCAAACGAAGGCCATATCTTGGTCAATATGAATAGTATTCTAAAGCGGAATGCCTTAAAAGATTTGTGGATTTATTCTCTATCGATCTGTTATGAAATTGCATCACCCAAATTTTTTTCTGTTTCTTGTTAATTTTTTGTGGGGGGACTCCTTGGAAAAAGGGAGAAGTCCCTTTGCCAGGCAAATTTGGCCCCAAACGAAGGCCATATCTTGGCCAATATGAATAGTATTCTAAAGCGGAATGCCTTTAAAGATTTGTGGATTGATTCTCTATCGATCTGTTATGAAATTGCACCACCCAAATTTTTTTCTGTTTCTTGTTAATTTTTTGTGGGGAGACTCCTTGGAAAAAGGGAGAAGTCCCTTTGCCAGGCAAATTTGGCCCCAAACGAAGGCCATATCTTGGCCAATATGAATAGTATTCTAAAGCGGAATGCCTTTAAAGATTTGTGGATTGATTCTCTATCGATCTGTTATGAAATTGCATCACCCAAATTTTTTTCTGTTTCTTGTTAATTTTTTGTGGGGAGACTCCTTGGAAAAAGGGAGAAGTCCCTTTGCCAGGCAAATTTGGCTCCAAACGAAGGCCATATCTTGGCCAATATGAATAGTATTCTAAAGCGGAATGCCTTAAAAGATTTGTGGATTTATTCTCTATCGATCTGTTATGAAATTGCACCACCCAAATTTTTTTCTGTTTCTTGTTAATTTTTTGTGGGGGACTCCTTGGAAAAAGGGAGAAGTCCCTTTGCCAGGCAAATTTGGCTCCAAACGAAGGCCATATCTTGGCCAATATGAATAGTATTCTAAAGCGGAATGCCTTAAAAGATTTGTGGATTTATTCTCTATCGATCTGTTATGAAATTGCACCACCCAAATTTTTTTCTGTTTCTTGTTATTTTTTTTGGGGAGACTCCTTGGAAAAAGGGAGAAGTCCCTTTGCCAGGCAAATTTGGCTCCAAACAAAGGCCATATCTTGGCCAATATGAATAGTATTCTAAAGCGGAATGCCTTTAAAGATTTGTGGATTGATTCTCTATCGATCTGTTATGAAATTGCACCACCCAAATTTTTTTCTGTTTCTTGTTAATTTTTTGTGGGGAGACTCCTTGGAAAAAGGGAAAAGTCCCTTTGCCAGACAAATTTGGCCCCAAACGAAGGCTATATCTTGGCCAATATGAATAATATTCTAAAGCGGAATGCCTTTAAAGGTTTTGTGAATTGATTCTCTATCCATCTTTTTTAAAATCTCACCACCCAAATTTTTTTCTGTTTCTTGTTAATTTTTTGTGGGGGGACTCCTTGGAATAAGGGAGAAGTCTCTTTGCCAGGCAAATTTGGCCCCAAACGAAGGCCATATCTTGGCCAATATGAATAGTATTCTAAAGCGGAATGCCTTTAAAGATTTGTGGATTGATTCTCTATCGATCTGTTATGAAATTGCATCACCCAAATTTTTTTCTGTTTCTTGTTAATTTTTTGTGGGGGACTCCTTGGAAAAAGGGAGAAGTCCCTTTGCCAGGCAAATTTGGCCCCAAACGAAGGCCATATCTTGGCCATTAAAAATAGTATTCTAAAGCGGAATGCCTTTAAAGATTTGTGGATTGATTCTCTATCGATCTGTTATCATTTAGAAATTGCACCACCCAAATTTTTTTCTGTTTCTTGTTAATTTTTTGTGGGGGACTCCTTGGAAAAAGGGAGAAGTCCCTTTGCCAGGCAAATTTGGCCCCAAACGAAGGCCATATCTTGGCCAATATGAATAGTATTCTAAAGCGGAATGCCTTTAAAGGTTTTGTGGATTGATTCTCTATCCATCTTTTTTAAAATCTCACCACCCAAATTTTTTTCTGTTTCTTGTTAATTTTTTGTGGGGGGACTCCTTGGAAAAAGGGAGAAGTCCCTTTGCCAGGCAAATTTGGCCCCAAACGAAGGCCATATCTTGGCCAATATGAATAGTATTCTAAAGCGGAATGCCTTAAAAGATTTGTGGATTGATTCTCTATCGATCTGTTATGAAATTGCATCACCCAAATTTTTTTCTGTTTCTTGTTAATTTTTTGTGGGGGGACTCCTTGGAAAAAGGGAGAAGTCCCTTTGCCAGGCAAATTTGGCTCCAAACGAAGGCCATATCTTGGCCAATATGAATAGTATTCTAAAGCGGAATGCCTTAAAAGATTTGTGGATTGATTCTCTATCGATCTGTTGTAAAATCTCACCACCCAAATTTTTTTCTGTTTCTTGTTAATTTTTTGTGGGGGACTCCTTGGAAAAAGGGAGAAGTCCCTTTGCCAGGCAAATTTGGCCCCAAACGAAGGCCATATCTTGGCCATTAAAAATAGTATTCTAAAGCGGAATGCCTTTAAAGATTTGTGGATTTATTCTCTATCGATCTGTTATGAAATTGCATCACCCAAATTTTTTTCTGTTTCTTGTTAATTTTTTGTGGGGAGACTCCTTGGAAAAAGGGAGAAGTCCCTTTGCCAGGCAAATTTGGCTCCAAACGAAGGCCATATCTTGGCCATTAAAAATAGTATTCTAAAGCGGAATGCCTTAAAAGATTTGTGGATTGATTCTCTATCGATCTGTTATGAAATTGCACCACCCAAATTTTTTTCTGTTTCTTGTTAATTTTTTGTGGGGGGACTCCTTGGAAAAAGGGAGAAGTCCCTTTGCCAGGCAAATTTGGCTCCAAACGAAGGCCATATCTTGGTCAATATGAATAGTATTCTAAAGCGGAATGCCTTTAAAGATTTGTGGATTGATTCTCTATCGATCTGTTATGAAATTGCATCACCCAAATTTTTTTCTGTTTCTTGTTAATTTTTTGTGGGGGACTCCTTGGAAAAAGGGAGAAGTCCCTTTGCCAGGCAAATTTGGCCCCAAACGAAGGCCATATCTTGGCCAATATGAATAGTATTCTAAAGCGGAATGCCTTAAAAGATTTGTGGATTTATTCTCTATCGATCTGTTATGAAATTGCATCACCCAAATTTTTTTCTGTTTCTTGTTAATTTTTTGTGGGGAGACTCCTTGGAAAAAGGGAGAAGTCCCTTTGCCAGGCAAATTTGGCCCCAAACGAAGGCCATATCTTGGCCAATATGAATAGTATTCTAAAGCGGAATGCCTTAAAAGATTTGTTGATTGATTCTCTATCGATCTGTTATGAAATTGCATCACCCAAATTTTTTTCTGTTTCTTGTTAATTTTTTGTGGGGGACTCCTTGGAAAAAGGGAGAAGTCCCTTTGCCAGGCAAATTTGGCCCCAAACGAAGGCCATATCTTGGCCAATATGAATAGTATTCTAAAGCGGAATGCCTTTCAAGATTTGTGGATTGATTCTCTATCGATCTGTTATGAAATTGCATCACCCAAATTTTTTTCTGTTTCTTGTTAATTTTTTGTGGGGGGACTCCTTGGAAAAAGGGAGAAGTCCCTTTGCCAGGCAAATTTGGCTCCAAACAAACGAAGGCCATATCTTGGCCAATATGAATAGTATTCTAAAGCGGAATGCCTTTAAAGATTTGTGGATTGATTCTCTATCGATCTGTGGGGACTCCGTGGAAAAAGGGAGAAGTCCCTTTGCCAGGCAAATTTGGCCCCAAACGAAGGCCATATCTTGGTCAATATGAATAGTATTCTAAAGCGGAATGCCTTAAAAGATTTGTGTATTTATTCTTTATCGATCTGTTATGAAATCGCAACACCCAAATTTTTTTCTGTTTCTTGTTAATTTTTTGTGGGGGACTCCGTGGAAAAAGGGATAAGTCCCTTTGCCAGGCAAATTTGGCTCCAAAACGAATGCCATATCTTGGTCAATATGAATAGTATTCTAAAGCGGAATGCCTTAAAAGATTTGTTGATTGATTCTCTATCGATCTGTTATGAAATTGCATCACCCAAATTTTTTTCTGTTTCTTGTTAATTTTTTGTGGGGGGACTCCTTGGAAAAAGGGAGAAGTCCCTTTGCCAGGCAAATTTGGCTCCAAAACGAATGCCATATCTTGGTCAATATGAATAGTATTCTAAAGCGGAATGCCTTAAAAGATTTGTGGATTGATTCTCTATCGATCTGTTATGAAATTGCATCACCCAAATTTTTTTCTGTTTCTTGTTAATTTTTTGTGGGGAGACTCCTTGGAAAAAGGGAGAAGTCCCTTTGCCAGGCAAATTTGGCTCCAAACGAAGGCCATATCTTGGTCAATATGAATAGTATTCTAAAGCGGAATGCCTTTAAAGATTTGTGGATTGATTCTCTATCGATCTGTTATGAAATTGCATCACCCAAATTTTTTTCTGTTTCTTGTTAATTTTTTGTGGGGGACTCCTTGGAATAAGGGAGAAGTCCCTTTGCCAGGCAAATTTGGCCCCAAACGAAGGCCATATCTTGGCCAATATGAATAGTATTCTAAAGCGGAATGCCTTAAAAGATTTGTGGATTTATTCTCTATCGATCTGTTATGAAATTGCATCACCCAAATTTTTTTCTGTTTCTTGTTAATTTTTTGTGGGGGACTCCGTGGAAAAAGGGAGAAGTCCCTTTGCCAGGCAAATTTGGCTCCAAACGAAGGCCATATCTTGGTCAATATGAATAGTATTCTAAAGCGGAATGCCTTTAAAGATTTGTGGATTTATTCTCTATCGATCTGTTATGAAATTGCATCACCCAAATTTTTTTCTGTTTCTTGTTAATTTTTTGTGGGGGACTCCTTGGAAAAAGGGAGAAGTCCCTTTGCCAGGCAAATTTGGCCCCAAACGAAGGCCATATCTTGGCCAATATGAATAGTATTCTAAAGCGGAATGCCTTTAAAAGATTTGTGGATTTGATTCTCTATCGATCTGTTATGAAATTGCATCACCCAAATTTTTTTCTGTTTCTTGTTAATTTTTTGTGGGGGACTCCTTGGAAAAAGGGAGAAGTCCCTTTGCCAGGCAAATTTGGCCCCAAACGAAGGCCATATCTTGGCCAATATGAATAGTATTCTAAAGCGGAATGCCTTTAAAGATTTGTGGATTTATTCTCTATCGATCTGTTATGAAATTGCATCACCCAAATTTTTTTCTGTTTCTTGTTAATTTTTTGTGGGGGACTCCTTGGAAAAAGGGAGAAGTCCCTTTGCCAGGCAAATTTGGCTCCAAACGAAGGCCATATCTTGGCCATTAAAAATAGTATTCTAAAGCGGAATGCCTTAAAAGATTTGTGGATTTATTCTCTATCGATCTGTTATGAAATTGCATCACCCAAATTTTTTTCTGTTTCTTGTTAATTTTTGTGGGGGACTCCTTGGAAAAAGGGAGAAGTCCCTTTGCCAGGCAAATTTGGCCCAAACGAAGGCCATATCTTGGTCAATATGAATAGTATTCTAAAGCGAAATGCCTTTCAAGATTTGTGGATTGATTCTCTATCGATCTGTTATGAAATTGCATCACCCAAATTTTTTTCTGTTTCTTGTTAATTTTTTGTGGGGAGACTCCTTGGAAAAAGGGAGAAGTCCCTTTGCCAGGCAAATTTGGCCCCAAACGAAGGCCATATCTTGGCCATTAATAGAATAGTATTCTAAAGCGGAATGCCTTAAAAGATTTGTGGATTGATTCTCTATCGATCTGTTATGAAATTGCATCACCCAAATTTTTTTCTGTTTCTTGTTAATTTTTTGTGGGGAGACTCCTTGGAAAAAGGGAGAAGTCCCTTTGCCAGGCAAATTTGGCCCCAAACGAAGGCCATATCTTGGCCAATATGAATAGTATTCTAAAGCGGAATGCCTTAAAAGATTTGTGGATTTATTCTCTATCGATCTGTTATGAAATTGCATCACCCAAATTTTTTTCTGTTTCTTGTTAATTTTTTGTGGGGGGACTCCGTGGAAAAAGGGAGAAGTCCCTTTGCCAGGCAAATTTGGCTCCAAACGAAGGCCATATCTTGGTCAATATGAATAGTATTCTAAAGCGGAATGCCTTTAAAGATTTGTGGATTTATTCTCTATCGATCTGTTATGAAATTGCATCACCCAAATTTTTTTCTGTTTCTTGTTAATTTTTTGTGGGGGGACTCCGTGGAAAAAGGGAGAAGTCCCTTTGCCAGGCAAATTTGGCTCCAAACGAAGGCCATATCTTGGCCAATATGAATAATATTCTAAAGCGGAATGCCTTTAAAAGATTTGTGGATTTATTCTCTATCGATCTGTTATGAAATTGCATCACCCAAATTTTTTTCTGTTTCTTGTTAATTTTTTGTGGGGGACTCCTTGGAAAAAGGGAGAAGTCCCTTTGCCAGGCAAATTTGGCCCCAAACGAAGGCCATATCTTGGCCAATATGAATAGTATTCTAAAGCGGAATGCCTTTAAAGATTTGTGGATTGATTCTCTATCGATCTGTTATGAAATTGCATCACCCAAATTTTTTTCTGTTTCTTGTTAATTTTTTGTGGGGGACTCCTTGGAAAAAGGGAGAAGTCCCTTTGCCAGGCAAATTTGGCCCCAAACGAAGGCCATATCTTGGCCAATATGAATAGTATTCTAAAGCGGAATGCCTTTAAAGATTTGTGGATTGATTCTCTATCGATCTGTTATGAAATTGCACCACCCAAATTTTTTTCTGTTTCTTGTTAATTTTTTGTGGGGAGACTCCTTGGAAAAAGGGAGAAGTCCCTTTGCCAGGCAAATTTGGCCCAAAACGAAGGCCATATCTTGGCCAATATGAATAGTATTCTAAAGCGGAATGCCTTAAAAGATTTGTGGATTTATTCTCTATCGATCTGTTATGAAATTGCATCACCCAAATTTTTTTCTGTTTCTTGTTAATTTTTTGTGGGGGACTCCTTGGAAAAAGGGAGAAGTCCCTTTGCCAGGCAAATTTGGCCCCAAACGAAGGCCATATCTTGGTCAATATGAATAGTATTCTAAAGCGGAATGCCTTTAAAAGATTTGTGGATTTATTCTCTATCGATCTGTTATGAAATTGCATCACCCAAATTTTTTTCTGTTTCTTGTTAATTTTTTGTGGGGGGACTCCTTGGAATAAGGGAGAAGTCCCTTTGCCAGGCAAATTTGGCCCCAAACGAAGGCTATATCTTGGCCAATATAAATAGTATTCTAAAGCGGAATGCCTTAAAAGATTTGTGGATTGATTCTCTATCGATCTGTTATGAAATTGCATCACCCAAATTTTTTTCTGTTTCTTGTTAATTTTTTGTGGGGGACTCCGTGGAAAAAGGGAGAAGTCCCTTTGCCAGGCAAATTTGGCTCCAAACGAAGGCCATATCTTGGCCAATATGAATAGTATTCTAAAGCGGAATGCCTTTAAAAGATTTGTGGATTGATTCTCTATCGATCTGTTATGAAATTGCATCACCCAAATTTTTTTCTGTTTCTTGTTAATTTTTTGTGGGGGACTCCTTGGAAAAGGGAGAAGTCCCTTTGCCAGGCAAATTTGGCCCCAAACGAAGGCTATATCTTGGCCATTAAAAATAGTATTCTAAAGCGGAATGCCTTTCAAGATTTGTGTATTGATTCTCTATCGATCTGTTATGAAATTGCATCACCCAAATTTTTTTCTGTTTCTTGTTAATTTTTTTGTGGAGGGACTCCGTGGAAAAAGGGAGAAGTCCCTTTGCCAGGCAAATTTGGCCCCAAACGAAGGCTATATCTTGGCCATTAAAAATAGTATTCTAAAGCGGAATGCCTTTCAAGATTTGTGTATTGATTCTCTATCGATCTGTTATGAAATTGCATCACCCAAATTTTTTTCTGTTTCTTGTTAATTTTTTGTGGGGGACTCCTTGGAAAAAGGGAGAAGTCCCTTTGCCAGGCAAATTTGGCCCCAAACGAAGGCCATATCTTGGCCAATATGAATAGTATTCTAAAGCGGAATGCCTTTAAAAGATTTGTGGATTTATTCTCTATCGATCTGTTATGAAATTGCATCACCCAAATTTTTTTCTGTTTCTTGTTAATTTTTTGTGGAGGGACTCCTTGGAAAAGGGAAAAGTCCCTTTGCCAGGCAAATTTGGCCCCAAACGAAGGCTATATCTTGGCCAATAAAAATAGTATTCTAAAGCGGAATGCCTTAAAAGATTTGTGGATTTATTCTCTATCGATCTGTTATGAAATTGCATCACCCAAATTTTTTTCTGTTTCTTGTTAATTTTTTGTGGGGGGACTCCGTGGAAAAAGGGAGAAGTCCCTTTGCCAGGCAAATTTGGCTCCACACGAAGGCCATATCTTGGTCAATATAAATAGTATTCTAAAGCGGAATGTCTTTAAAGATTTGTGGATTTATTCTCTATCGATCTGTTATGAAATTGCATCACCCAAATTTTTTTCTGTTTCTTGTTAATTTTTTGTGGAGGGACTCCGTGGAAAAAGGGAGAAGTCCCTTTGCCAGGCAAATTTGGCCCCAAACGAAGGCCATATCTTGGCCAATATGAATAGTATTCTAAAGCGGAATGCCTTAAAAGATTTGTGGATTGATTCTCTATCGATCTGTTATGAAATTGCATCACCCAAATTTTTTTCTGTTTCTTGTTAATTTTTTGTGGGGGGACTCCTTGGAAAAAGGGAGAAGTCCCTTTGCCAGGCAAATTTGGCCCCAAACGAAGGCCATATCTTGGCCAATATGAATAGTATTCTAAAGCGGAATGCCTTAAAAGATTTGTGGATTTATTCTCTATCGATCTGTTATGAAATTGCATCACCCAAATTTTTTTCTGTTTCTTGTTAATTTTTTGTGGGGGACTCCTTGGAAAAAGGGAGAAGTCCCTTTGCCAGGCAAATTTGGCCCCAAACGAAGGCCATATCTTGGCCAATATGAATAGTATTCTAAAGCGGAATGCCTTTAAAGATTTGTGGATTTATTCTCTATCGATCTGTTATGAAATTGCATCACCCAAATTTTTTTCTGTTTCTTGTTAATTTTTTGTGGGGGGACTCCTTGGAAAAAGGGAGAAGTCCCTTTGCCAGGCAAATTTGGCCCCAAACGAAGGCCATATCTTGGCCAATAAAAATAGTATTCTAAAGCGGAATGCCTTTAAAGATTTGTGGATTGATTCTCTATCGATCTGTTATGAAATTGCATCACCCAAATTTTTTTCTGTTTCTTGTTAATTTTTTGTGGGGGACTCCGTGGAAAAAGGGAGAAGTCCCTTTGCCAGGCAAATTTGGCTCCAAACGAAGGCCATATCTTGGTCAATATGAATAGTATTCTAAAGCGGAATGCCTTTAAAGATTTGTGGATTGATTCTCTATCGATCTGTTATGAAATTGCATCACCCAAATTTTTTTCTGTTTCTTGTTAATTTTTTGTGGGGGACTCCGTGGAAAAAGGGAGAAGTCCCTTTGCCAGGCAAATTTGGCTCCAAACGAAGGCCATATCTTGGTCAATATGAATAGTATTCTAAAGCGGAATGCCTTTAAAGATTTGTGGATTTATTCTCTATCGATCTGTTATGAAATTGCATCACCCAAATTTTTTTCTGTTTCTTGTTAATTTTTTGTGGGGGACTCCGTGGAAAAAGGGAGAAGTCCCTTTGCCAGGCAAATTTGGCCCCAAACGAAGGCCATATCTTGGCCAATAAAAATAGTATTCTAAAGCGGAATTCTCTATCGATCTGTTATGAAATTGCATCACCCAAATTTTTTTCTGTTTCTTGTTAATTTTTTGTGGGGAGACTCCTTGGAAAAAGGGAGAAGTCCCTTTGCCAGGCAAATTTGGCTCCAAACGAAGGCCATATCTTGGCCAATATGAATAGTATTCTAAAGCGGAATGCCTTTAAAAAGATTTGTGGATTGATTCTCTATCGATCTGTTATGAAATTGCATCACCCAAATTTTTTTCTGTTTCTTGTTAATTTTTGTGGGGGAGACTCCTTGGAAAAAGGGAGAAGTCCCTTTGCCAGGCAAATTTGGCCCCAAACGAAGGCCATATCTTGGCCAATATGAATAGTATTCTAAAGCGGAATGCCTTTAAAGATTTGTGGATTTATTCTCTATCGATCTGTTATGAAATTGCATCACCCAAATTTTTTTCTGTTTCTTGTTAATTTTTTGTGGGGAGACTCCTTGGAAAAAGGGAGAAGTCCCTTTGCCAGGCAAATTTGGCCCCAAACGAAGGCCATATCTTGGTCAATATAAATAGTATTCTAAAGCGGAATGCCTTAAAAGATTTGTTGATTGATTCTCTATCGATCTGTTATGAAATTGCATCACCCAAATTTTTTTCTGTTTCTTGTTAATTTTTTGTGGGGGACTCCTTGGAAAAAGGGAGAAGTCCCTTTGCCAGGCAAATTTGGCCCCAAACGAAGGCCATATCTTGGCCAATATGAATAGTATTCTAAAGCGGAATGCCTTAAAAGATTTGTTGATTGATTCTCTATCGATCTGTTATGAAATTGCATCACCCAAATTTTTTTCTGTTTCTTGTTAATTTTTTGTGGGGGACTCCTTGGAAAAAGGGAGAAGTCCCTTTGCCAGGCAAATTTGGCTCCAAACGAAGGCCATATCTTGGTCAATATGAATAGTATTCTAAAGCGGAATGCCTTAAAAGATTTGTTGATTGATTCTCTATCGATCTGTTATGAAATTGCATCACCCAAATTTTTTTCTGTTTCTTGTTAATTTTTTGTGGGGGACTCCGTTGGAAAAAGGGAGAAGTCCCTTTGCCAGGCAAATTTGGCCCCAAACGAAGGCCATATCTTGGCCATTAAAAATAGTATTCTAAAGCGGAATGCCTTAAAAGATTTGTGGATTTATTCTCTATCGATCTGTTATGAAATTGCATCACCCAAATTTTTTTCTGTTTCTTGTTAATTTTTTGTGGGGGACTCCTTGGAAAAAGGGAGAAGTCCCTTTGCCAGGCAAATTTGGCCCCAAACGAAGGCCATATCTTGGCCAATATGAATAATATTCTAAAGCGGAATGCCTTTAAAGATTTGTGGATTTATTCTCTATCGATCTGTTATGAAATTGCATCACCCAAATTTTTTTCTGTTTCTTGTTAATTTTTTGTGGGGGGACTCCTTGGAAAAAGGGAGAAGTCCCTTTGCCAGGCAAATTTGGCCCCAAACGAAGGCCATATCTTGGCCATTAAAAATAGTATTCTAAAGCGGAATGCCTTTCAAGATTTGTGGATTGATTCTCTATCGATCTGTTATGAAATTGCATCACCCAAATTTTTTTCTGTTTCTTGTTAATTTTTTGTGGGGGACTCCTTGGAAAAAGGGAGAAGTCCCTTTGCCAGGCAAATTTGGCCCCAAACGAAGGCCATATCTTGGCCAATATGAATAGTATTCTAAAGCGGAATGCCTTAAAAGATTTGTGGATTTATTCTCTATCGATCTGTTATGAAATTGCATCACCCAAATTTTTTTCTGTTTCTTGTTAATTTTTTGTGGGGGGACTCCGTGGAAAAAGGGAAAAGTCCAACCGAAGGCCATATCTTGGCCAATAAAAATAGTATTCTAAAGCGGAATGCCTTAAAAGATTTGTGGATTTATTCTCTATCGATCTGTTATGAAATTGCATCACCCAAATTTTTTTCTGTTTCTTGTTAATTTTTTGTGGGGGGACTCCGTGGAAAAAGGGAAAAGTCCAACCGAAGGCCATATCTTGGCCAATAAAAATAGTATTTTAAAGCGGAATGCCTTATAAGATTTGTGGATTGATTCTCTATCGATCTGTTATGAAATTGCAACACCCAAATTTTTTTCTGTTTCTTGTTAATTTTTTGTGGGGGACTCCGTGGAAAAAGGGAGAAGTCCCTTTGCCAGGCAAATTTGGCTCCAAACGAAGGCCATATCTTGGCCATTAAAATAGTATTCTAAAGCGGAATGCCTTTAAAGATTTGTGGATTGATTCTCTATCGATCTGTTATGAAATTGCATCACCCAAATTTTTTTCTGTTTCTTGTTAATTTTTTGTGGGGGACTCCTTGGAAAAAGGGAGAAGTCCCTTTGCCAGGCAAATTTGGCCCCAAACGAAGGCCATATCTTGGCCATTAAAAATAGTATTCTAAAGCGGAATGCCTTAAAAGATTTGTGGATTTATTCTCTATCGATCTGTTATGAAATTGCATCACCCAAATTTTTTTCTGTTTCTTGTTAATTTTTTGTGGGGGACTCCTTGGAAAAAGGGAGAAGTCCCTTTGCCAGGCAAATTTGGCCCCAAACGAAGGCCATATCTTGGCCAATATGAATAGTATTCTAAAGCGGAATGCCTTAAAAGATTTGTTGATTGATTCTCTATCGATCTGTTATGAAATTGCATCACCCAAATTTTTTTCTGTTTCTTGTTAATTTTTTGTGGGGGACTCCTTGGAATAAGGGAGAAGTCCCTTTGCCAGGCAAATTTGGCCCCAAACGAAGGCCATATCTTGGCCAATATAAATAGTATTCTAAAGCGGAATGCCTTTAAAAGATTTGTGGATTTATTCTCTATCGATCTGTTATGAAATTGCATCACCCAAATTTTTTTCTGTTTCTTGTTAATTTTTTGTGGGGGACTCCTTGGAAAAAGGGAGAAGTCCCTTTGCCAGGCAAATTTGGCTCCAAACGAAGGCCATATCTTGGCCAATATGAATAGTATTCTAAAGCGGAATGCCTTTCAAAAGATTTGTGGATTGATTCTCTATCGATCTGTTATGAAATTGCATCACCCAAATTTTTTTCTGTTTCTTGTTAATTTTTGTGGGGGGGGACTCCTTGGAAAAAGGGAGAAGTCCCTTTGCCAGGCAAATTTGGCCCCAAACGAAGGCCATATCTTGGCCAATATGAATAGTATTCTAAAGCGGAATGCCTTTAAAAGATTTGTGGATTTATTCTCTATCGATCTGTTATGAAATTGCATCACCCAAATTTTTTTCTGTTTCTTGTTAATTTTTTGTGGGGGACTCCTTGGAAAAAGGGAGAAGTCCCTTTGCCAGGCAAATTTGGCCCCAAACGAAGGCCATATCTTGGCCATTAAAAATAGTATTCTAAAGCGGAATGCCTTTCAAGATTTGTGGATTGATTCTCTATCGATCTGTTATGAAATTGCATCACCCAAATTTTTTTCTGTTTCTTGTTAATTTTTTGTGGGGGACTCCTTGGAAAAAGGGAGAAGTCCCTTTGCCAGGCAAATTTGGCTCCAAACGAAGGCCATATCTTGGTCAATATGAATAGTATTCTAAAGCGGAATGCCTTAAAAGATTTGTGGATTGATTCTCTATCGATCTGTTATGAAATTGCATCACCCAAATTTTTTTCTGTTTCTTGTTAATTTTTTGTGGGGGGACTCCTTGGAAAAAGGGAGAAGTCCCTTTGCCAGGCAAATTTGGCCCCAAACGAAGGCCATATCTTGGCCAATATGAATAGTATTCTAAAGCGGAATGCCTTAAAAGATTTGTGGATTGATTCTCTATCGATCTGTTATGAAATTGCATCACCCAAATTTTTTTCTGTTTCTTGTTAATTTTTTGTGGGGGACTCCTTGGAAAAAGGGAGAAGTCCCTTTGCCAGGCAAATTTGGCTCCAAACGAAGGCCATATCTTGGCCAATATGAATAGTATTCTAAAGCGGAATGCCTTTAAAAGATTTGTGGATTGATTCTCTATCGATCTGTTATGAAATTGCATCACCCAAATTTTTTTCTGTTTCTTGTTAATTTTTTGTGGGGGACTCCTTGGAAAAAGGGAGAAGTCCCTTTGCCAGGCAAATTTGGCTCCAAACGAAGGCCATATCTTGGCCAATATGAATAGTATTCTAAAGCGGAATGCCTTAAAAGATTTGTGGATTTATTCTCTATCGATCTGTTATGAAATTGCATCACCCAAATTTTTTTCTGTTTCTTGTTAATTTTTTGTGGGGGACTCCGTGGAAAAAGGGAGAAGTCCCTTTGCCAGGCAAATTTGGCCCCAAACGAAGGCCATATCTTGGCCATTAAAAATAGTATTCTAAAGCGGAATGCCTTAAAAGATTTGTGGATTTATTCTCTATCGATCTGTTATGAAATTGCATCACCCAAATTTTTTTCTGTTTCTTGTTAATTTTTTGTGGGGGGACTCCGTGGAAAAAGGGAGAAGTCCCTTTGCCAGGCAAATTTGGCTCCAAACGAAGGCCATATCTTGGTCAATATGAATAGTATTCTAAAGCGGAATGCCTTTAAAGATTTGTGGATTGATTCTCTATCGATCTGTTATGAAATTGCATCACCCAAATTTTTTTCTGTTTCTTGTTAATTTTTTGTGGGGGACTCCGTGGAAAAAGGGAGAAGTCCCTTTGCCAGGCAAATTTGGCCCCAAACGAAGGCCATATCTTGGCCAATATGAATAGTATTCTAAAGCGGAATGCCTTTAAAAAGATTTGTGGATTTATTCTCTATCGATCTGTTATGAAATTGCATCACCCAAATTTTTTTCTGTTTCTTGTTAATTTTTTGTGGAGGGACTCCGTGGAAAAAGGGAGAAGTCCCTTTGCCAGGCAAATTTGGCCCCAAACGAAGGCCATATCTTGGCCAATATGAATAGTATTCTAAAGCGGAATGCCTTTCAAGATTTGTGGATTGATTCTCTATCGATCTGTTATGAAATTGCATCACCCAAATTTTTTTCTGTTTCTTGTTGAATTTTTTGTGGGGGACTCCTTGGAAAAAGGGAGAAGTCCCTTTGCCAGGCAAATTTGGCTCCAAACGAAGGCCATACTAAAAACAAGCCATATCTTGGCCAATATGAATAGTATTCTAAAGCGGAATGCCTTTAAAGGTTTTGTGGATTGATTCTCTATCGATCTGTTATAATTGCAAAACACAAATTTTTTTCTGTTTCTTGTTAATTTTTTGTGGGGAGACTCCTTGGAAAAAGGGAGAAGTCCCTTTGCCAGGCAAATTTGGCCCCAAACGAAGGCCATATCTTGGCCAATATGAATAGTATTCTAAAGCGGAATGCCTTTAAAGATTTGTGGATTGATTCTCTATCGATCTGTTATGAAATTGCATCACCCAAATTTTTTTCTGTTTCTTGTTAATTTTTTGTGGGGGACTCCTTGGAAAAAGGGAGAAGTCCCTTTGCCAGGCAAATTTGGCCCCAAACGAAGGCCATATCTTGGCCATTAACAATAGTATTCTAAAGCGGAATGCCTTAAAAGATTTGTGGATTGATTCTCTATCGATCTGTTACGAAATTGCATCACCCAAATTTTTTTCTGTTTCTTGTTAATTTTTTGTGGAGGGACTCCTTGGAAAAAGGGAGAAGTCCCTTTGCCAGGCAAATTTGGCCCCAAACGAAGGCCATATCTTGGCCAATATGAATAGTATTCTAAAGCGGAATGCCTTAAAAGATTTGTGGATTGATTCTCTATCGATCTGTTATGAAATTGCATCACCCAAATTTTTTTCTGTTTCTTGTTAATTTTTTGTGGGGGACTCCTTGGAAAAAGGGAGAAGTCCCTTTGCCAGGCAAATTTGGCCCCAAACGAAGGCCATATCTTGGCCATTAAAAATAGTATTCTAAAGCGGAATGCCTTTCAAGATTTGTGGATTGATTCTCTATCGATCTGTTATGAAATTGCATCACCCAAATTTTTTTCTGTTTCTTGTTAATTTTTTGTGGGGGGACTCCTTGGAAAAAGGGAGAAGTCCCTTTGCCAGGCAAATTTGGCCCCAAACGAAGGCCATATCTTGGCCATTAAAAATAGTATTCTAAAGCGGAATGCCTTTCAAGATTTGTGGATTGATTCTCTATCGATCTGTTATGAAATTGCATCACCCAAATTTTTTCTCTGTTTCTTGTTAATTTTTTGTGGGGGACTCCGTGGAAAAAGGGAGAAGTCCCTTTGCCAGGCAAATTTGGCTCCAAACGAAGGCCATATCTTGGTCAATATGAATAGTATTCTAAAGCGGAATGCCTTTAAAGATTTGTGGATTTATTCTCTATCGATCTGTTATGAAATTGCAACACCCAAATTTTTTTCTGTTTCTTGTTAATTTTTTGTGGGGGACTCCTTGGAAAAAGGGAGAAGTCCCTTTGCCAGGCAAATTTGGCTCCAAACGAAGGCCATATCTTGGTCAATATGAATAGTATTCTAAAGCGGAATGCCTTTAAAAGATTTGTGGATTTATTCTCTATCGATCTGTTATGAAATTGCATCACCCAAATTTTTTTCTGTTTCTTGTTAATTTTTTGTGGGGACTCCTTGGAAAAAGGGAGAAGTCCCTTTGCCAGGCAAATTTGGCTCCAAACGAAGGCCATATCTTGGACAATATGAATAGTATTCTAAAGCGGAATGCCTTAAAAGATTTGTGTATTTATTCTTTATCGATCTGTTATGAAATTGCATCACCACCACAAATTTTTTTCTGTTTCTTGTTAATTTTTTGTGGGGGACTCCTTGGAAGAAGGGAGAAGTCCCTTTGCCAGGCAAATTTGGCCCCAAACGAAGGCCATATCTTGGCCATTAAAAATAGTATTCTAAAGCGGAATGCCTTTCAAGATTTGTGTATTGATTCTCTATCGATCTGTTATGAAATTGCATCACCCAAATTTTTTTCTGTTTCTTGTTAATTTTTTGTGGGGGACTCCGTGGAAAAAGGGAGAAGTCCCTTTGCCAGGCAAATTTGGCTCCAAACGAAGGCCATATCTTGGCCATTAAAAATAGTATTCTAAAGCGGAATGCCTTTCAAGATTTGTGGATTGATTCTCTATCGATCTGTTATGAAATTGCATCACCCAAATTTTTTTCTGTTTCTTGTTAATTTTTTTTGGGGGACTCCTTGGAAAAAGGGAGAAGTCCCTTTGCCAGGCAAATTTGGCCCCAAACGAAGGCCATATCTTGGCCATTAAAAATAGTATTCTAAAGCGGAATGCCTTTAAAGATTTGTGGATTTATTCTCTATCGATCTGTTATGAAATTGCATCACCCAAATTTTTTTCTGTTTCTTGTTAATTTTTTGTGGGGGACTCCTTGGAAAAAGGGAGAAGTCCCTTTGCCAGGCAAATTTGGCTCCCAAACGAAGGCCATATCTTGGTCAATATGAATAGTATTCTAAAGCGGAATGCCTTTAAAGATTTGTGGATTGATTCTCTATCGATCTGTTATGAAATTGCATCACCCAAATTTTTTTCTGTTTCTTGTTAATTTTTTGTGGGGGACTCCTTGGAAAAAGGGAGAAGTCCCTTTGCCAGGCAAATTTGGCTCCAAACGAAGGCCATATCTTGGTCAATATGAATAGTATTCTAAAGCGGAATGCCTTTAAAGATTTGTGGATTGATTCTCTATCGATCTGTTATGAAATTGCATCACCCAAATTTTTTTCTGTTTCTTGTTAATTTTTTGTGGGGGACTCCTTGGAAAAAGGGAGAAGTCCCTTTGCCAGGCAAATTTGGCTCCCAAACGAAGGCCATATCTTGGCCAATATGAATAGTATTCTAAAGCGGAATGCCTTTAAAGATTTGTGGATTTATTCTCTATCGATCTGTTATGAAATTGCACCACCCAAATTTTTTTCTGTTTCTTGTTAATTTTTTGTGTCGGGACTCCTTGGAAAAAGGGAGAAGTCCCTTTGCCAGGCAAATTTGGCCCCAAACGAAGGCCATATCTTGGCCAATATGAATAGTATTCTAAAGCGGAATGCCTTAAAAGATTTGTGGATTTATTCTCTATCGATCTGTTATGAAATTGCACCACCCAAATTTTTTTCTGTTTCTTGTTAATTTTTTGTGGGGAGACTCCTTGGAAAAAGGGAGAAGTCCCTTTGCCAGGCAAATTTGGCCCCAAACGAAGGCCATATCTTGGCCAATATGAATAGTATTCTAAAGCGGAATGCCTTTAAAGATTTGTGGATTGATTCTCTATCGATCTGTTGTAAAATCTCACCACCAAAATTTTTTTCTGTTTCTTGTTAATTTTTTGTGGGGGACTCCTTGGAAAAAGGGAAAAGTCCCTTTGCCAGGCAAATTTGGCTCCAAACGAAGGCCATATCTTGGCCAATAAAAAAGATAAGATATTCTAAAAGCGGAATGCCTTTCAAAGATTTGTGGATTTATTCTCTATCGATCTGTTATGAAATTGCATCACCCAAATTTTTTTCTGTTTCTTGTTAATTTTTTGTGGGGGACTCCTTGGAAAAAGGGAGAAGTCCCTTTGCCAGGCAAATTTGGCTCCAAACGAAGGCCATATCTTGGCCAATATGAATAGTATTCTAAAGCGGAATGCCTTTCAAGATTTGTGGATTTATTCTCTATCGATCTGTTATGAAATTGCATCACCCAAATTTTTTTCTGTTTCTTGTTAATTTTTTGTGGGGGACTCCTTGGAAAAAGGGAGAAGTCCCTTTGCCAGGCAAATTTGGCCCCAAACGAAGGCCATATCTTGGTCAATATGAATAGTATTCTAAAGCGGAATGCCTTTAAAGATTTGTGAATTGATTCTCTATCGATTCTGTTATGAAATTGCATCACCCAAATTTTTTTCTGTTTCTTGTTAATTTTTTGTGGGGAGACTCCTTGGAAAAAGGGAGAAGTCCCTTTGCCAGGCAAATTTGGCCCCAAACGAAGGCCATATCTTGGTCAATATGAATAGTATTCTAAAGCGGAATGCCTTTCAAAGATTTGTGGATTGATTCTCTATCGATCTGTTATGAAATTGCACCACCCAAATTTTTTTCTGTTTCTTGTTAATTTTTTGTGGGGACTCCGTGGAAAAAGGGAGAAGTCCCTTTGCCAGGCAAATTTGGCTCCAAACGAAGGCCATATCTTGGCCATTAACAATAGTATTCTAAAGCGGAATGCCTTTAAAGATTTGTGGATTTATTCTCTATCGATCTGTTATGAAATTGCAACACCCAAATTTTTTTCTGTTTCTTGTTAATTTTTTGTGGGGGGACTCCTTGGAAAAAGGGAGAAGTCCCTTTGCCAGGCAAATTTGGCCCCAAACGAAGGCCATATCTTGGTCAATATGAATAGTATTCTAAAGCGAAATGCCTTTCAAGATTTGTGGATTGATTCTCTATCGATCTGTTATGAAATTGCATCACCCAAATTTTTTTCTGTTTCTTGTTAATTTTTTGTGGGGGACTCCTTGGAAAAAGGGAGAAGTCCCTTTGCCAGGCAATATGAATAGTATTCTAAAGCGAAATGCCTTTCAAGATTTGTGGATTGATTCTCTATCGATCTGTTATGAAATTGCACCACCCAAATTTTTTTCTGTTTCTTGTTAATTTTTTGTGGGGAGACTCCTTGGAAAAAGGGAGAAGTCTCCTTTGCCAGGCAAATTTGGCTCCAAACGAAGGCCATATCTTGGCCAATAAGAATAGTATTCTAAAGCGAAATGCCTTTCAAGATTTGTGGATTGATTCTCAATCGATCTGTTATAAAATTGCATCACCCAAATTTTTTTTTGTTTCTTGTTAATTTTTTGTGGGGGGACTCCGTGGAAAAAGGGAGAAGTCCCTTTTCCAGGCAAAATTGGCCCCAAACGAAGGCCATATCTTGGCCAATAAAAATAGTATTCTAAAGCGGAATGCCTTTAAAGATTTGTGGATTGATTCTCTATCGATCTGTTATGAAATTGCATCACCCAAATTTTTTTCTGTTTCTTGTTAATTTTTTGTGGGGAGACTCCTTGGAAAAAGGGAGAAGTCCCTTTGCCAGGCAAATTTGGCTCCAAACGAAGGCCATATCTTGGCCAATATGAATAGTATTCTAAAGCGGAATGCCTTTAAAGATTTGTGGATTTATTCTCTATCGATCTGTTATGAAATATGCACCACCCAAATTTTTTTCTGTTTCTTGTTAATTTTTTGTGGGGGAGACTCCTTGGAAAAAGGGAGAAGTCCCTTTGCCAGGCAAATTTGGCTCCAAACGAAGGCCATATCTTGGCCAATATGAATAGTATTCTAAAGCGGAATGCCTTAAAAGATTTGTGGATTGATTCTCTATCGATCTGTTATGAAATTGCACCACCCAAATTTTTTTCTGTTTCTTGTTAATTTTTTGTGGGGAGACTCCTTGGAAAAAGGGAGAAGTCTCTTTGCCAGGCAAATTTGGCCCCAAACGAAGGCCATATCTTGGCCAATATGAATAGTATTCTAAAGCGGAATGCCTTTAAAGATTTGTGGATTTATTCTCTATCGATTTGTTATGAAATTGCACCACCTAAATTTTTTTCTGTTTCTTGTTAATTTTTTGTGGGGAGACTCCTTGGAATAAGGGAAAAGTCCCTTTGCCAGGCAAATTTGGCCCCAAACGAAGGCCATATCTTGGCCAATATGAATAGTATTCTAAAGCGGAATGCCTTTAAAGATTCGTGGATTCATTCTCTATCGATTTGTTATTAAATTGCACCACCCAAATTTTTTTCTGTTTCTTGTTAATTTTTTGTGGGGAGACTCCTTGGAAAAAGGGAGAAGTCCCTTTGCCAGGCAAATTTGGCTCCAAACTAAGGCCATATCTTGGCCAATAAGAAAAGTATTCTAAAGCGGAACGCCTTTAAAGATTTGTGGATTCATTCTCTATCGATTTGCTATTAAATTGCACCACCCAAATTTTTTTCTGTTTCTTGTTAATTTTTTGTGGGGAGACTCCTTGGAAAAAGGGAGAAGTCCCTTTGCCAGGCAAATTTGGCTCCAAACGAAGGCCATATCTTGGCCAATATGAATAGTATTCTAAAGCGGAATGCCTTTCAAGATTTGTGGATTCATTCTCTATCGATTTGCTATTAAATATTACCACCTAAATTTTTTTCTGTTTCTTGTTAATTTTTTGTGGGGGACTCCTTGGAAAAAGGGAGAAGTCTCTTGGCCAGGCAAATTTGGCTCCAAACTAAGGCCATATCTTGGCCAATAAAAATAGTATTCTAAAGCGGAACGCCTTTAAAGATTCGTGGATTCATTCTCTATCGATTTGCTATTAAATTTCACCACCCAAATTTTTTTCTGTTTCTTGTTAATTTTTTGTGGGGAGACTCCTTGGAAAAAGGGAGAAGTCCCTTTGCCAGGCAAATTTGGCTCGAAACTAAGGCCATATCTTGGCCAATATGAAAGACTAAAGCGGAACGCCTTTCAAGATTCGTGGATTCATTCTCTATCGATTTGCTATTAAATTTCACCACCTAAATTTTTTTCTGTTTCTTGTTAATTTTTTGTGGGGGACTCCTTGGAAAAAGGGAGAAGTCTCTTTGCCAGGCAAATTTGTCTCCAAACTAAGGCCATATCTTGGCCAATAAAAATGATCTAAAGCGGAATGCCTTTCAAGATTCGTGGATTCATTCTCTATCGATTTGCTATTAAATATGCACCACCCAAATTTTTTTCTGTTTCTTGTTAATTTTTTGTGGGGAGACTCCTTGGAAAAAGGGAGAAGTCTCTTGGCCAGGCAAATTTGTCCCAAACTAAGGCCATATCTTGGCCAATAAGAAGATTAAAAAGCGGAACGCCTTTCAAGATTCGTGGATTCATTCTCTATCGATTTGCTATTAAATATTACCACCTAAATTTTTTTCTGTTTCTTGTTAATTTTTTGTAGGGAGACTCCTTGGAAAAAGGGAGAAGTCTCTTGGCCAGGCAAATTTGGCCTCGAAACTAAGGCCATATCTTGGCCAATATAATATCAAAGGCGGAACGCCTTTCAAGATTCGTGGATTCATTCTCTATCGATTTGCTATTAAATATTACCACCTAAATTTTTTTCTGTTTCTTGTTAATTTTTTGTGGGAGACTCCTTGGAAAAAGGGAGAAGTCCCTTGGCCAGGCAAATTTGGCCTCCAAACTAAGGCCATATCTTGGCCAATATGAATGTATTCTAAAGCGGAACGCCTTTCAAAGATTCGTGGATTCATTCTCTATCGATTTGCTATTAAATATCACCACCTAAATTTTTTTCTGTTTCTTGTTAATTTTTTGTGGGGAGACTCCTTGGAAAAAGGGAGAAGTCCCTTGGCCAGGCAAATTTGTCTCAAAACTAAGCCCATATCTTGGCCAATATGAAAGCTAAGCGGAACGCCTTTCAAGATTCGTGGATTCATTCTCTATCGATTTGCTATTAAATATTACCACCTAAATTTTTTTCTGTTTCTTGTTAATTTTTTGTAGGGAGACTCCTTGGAAAAAGGGAGAAGTCTCTTGGCCAGGCAAATTTGTCTCGAAACTAAGGCCATATCTTGGCCAATAAGAAAGCGGAACGCCTTTCAAGATTCGTGGATTCATTCTCTATCGATTTGCTATTAAATATTACCACCTAAATTTTTTTCTGTTTCTTGTTAATTTTTTGTGGGGAGACTCCTTGGAAAAAGGGAGAAGTCTCTTGGCCAGGCAAATTTGTCTCGAAACTAAGGCCATATCTTGGCCAATAAGGCGGAACGCCTTTCAAGATTCGTGGATTCATTCTCTATCAATTTGCTATTAAATATTACCACCTAAATTTTTTTCTGTTTCTTGTTAATTTTTTGTAGGGAGACTTCTTTGAAAAAGGGAGAAGTCTCTTGGCCAGGCAAAATTGTCTCGAAACTAAGGCCATATCTTGGCCAATAAGGCGGAACGCCTTTCAAGATTCGTGGATTCATTCTCTATCGATTTGCTATTAAATATTACCACCTAAATTTTTTTCTGTTTCTTGTTAATTTTTTGTAGGGAGACTCCTTGGAAAAAGGGAGAAGTCCCTTGGGCAGGTCGATGTGGCCCCAAACAAAGGCCATATCTTGGCCAATATAAATCGTATTCTAAGGCGAAGAGCCTTTAAAGATTCGTGGATTCATTCTCTATCGATTTGCTATTAAATATAACCACCTAAATTTTTTTCTGTTTCTTGTTAATTTTTTGTGGGGAGACTCCTTGGAAGAAGGGAGAAGTCTCTTGGCCAGGCAAATTTGTCTCGAAACTAAGGCCATATCTTGGCCAATAAGGCGGAACGCCTTTCAAGATTCGTGGATTCATTCTCTATCGATTTGCTATTAAATATTACCACCTAAATTTTTTTCTGTTTCTTGTTAATTTTTTGTAGGGAGACTTCTTTGAAAAAGGGAGAAGTCTCTTGGCCAGGCAAATTTGTCTCGAAACTAAGGCCATATCTTGGCCAATATAAAACGAAACGCCTTTCAAGATTCGTGGATTCATTCTCTATCGATTTGCTATTAAATATAACCACCTAAATTTTTTTCTGTTTCTTGTTAATTTTTTGTAGGGAGACTTCTTGGAAAAAGGGAGAAGTCTCTTGGCCAGGCAAATTTGTCTCGAAACTAAGGCCATATCTTGGCCAATAAGGCGGAACGCCTTTCAAGATTCGTGGATTCATTCTCTATCGATTTGCTATTAAATATAACCACCTAAATTTTTTTCTGTTTCTTGTTAATTTTTTGTAGGGAGACTTCTTGGAAAAAGGGAGAAGTCCCTTGGCCAGGCAAATTTGGCTCGAAACTAAAGGCCATATCTTGGCCAATATAAAAGTATTCTAAGCGAAACGCCTTTCAAGATTCGTGGATTCATTCTCTATCAATTTGCTATTAAATATTACCACCTAAATTTTTTTCTGTTTCTTGTTAATTTTTTGTGTGGAGTCTCGTTGGAAAAAGGGAGAAGTCTCTTGGCCAGGCAAATTTGTCTCGAAACTAAGGCCATACCTTGGCCAATAAAAGATTCTAAGGCGGAACGCCTTTCAAGATTCGTGGATTCATTCTCTATCGATTTGCTATTAAATATTACCACCTAAATTTTTTTCTGTTTCTTGTTAATTTTTTGTAGGGAGACTCCTTGGAAAAAGGGAGAAGTCTCTTGGCCAGGCAAATTTGTCTCGAAACTAAGGCCATACCTTGGCCAATAAGACGGAACGCCTTTCAAGATTCGTGGATTCATTTTCTATCGATTAGCTATAAAATATTACCACCTAAATTTTTTTCTGTTTCTTGTTAATTTTTTGTAGGGAGACTTCTTTGAAAAAGGGAGAAGTCTCTTGGCCAGGCAAATTTGTCTCGAAACTATGGCCATATCTTGGCCAATAAGGCGGAACGCCTTTCAAGATTCGTGGATTCATTCTCTATCAATTTGCTATTAAATATTACCACCTAAATTTTTTTCTGTTTCTTGTTAATTTTTTGTAGGGAGACTTCTTGGAAAAAGGGAGAAGTCTCTTGGCCAGGCAAATTTCTCTCGAAACTATAGCCATATCTTGGCCAATATAAAGATTTAGGCGGAACGCCTTTCAAGATTCGTGGATTCATTCTCTATCGATTTGCTATAAAATATTACCACCTAAATTTTTTTCTGTTTCTTGTTAATTTTTTGTAGGGAGACTTCTTTGAAAAAGGGAGAAGTCTCTTGGCCAGGCAAATTTGTCTCGAAACTATGGCCATATCTTGGCCAATAAGGCGGAACGCCTTTCAAGATTCGTGGATTCATTCTCTATCGATTTGCTATTAAATATTACCACCTAAATTTTTTTCTGTTTCTTGTTAATTTTTTGTAGGGAGACTTCTTTGAAAAAGGGAAAAGTCTCTTGGCCAGGCAAATTTCTCTCGAAACTATAGCCATATCTTGGCCAATAAGGCGAAACGCCTTTCAAGATTCGTGGATTCATTCTCTATCAATTTGCTATTAAATATTACCACCTAAATTTTTTTCTGTTTCTTGTTAATTTTTTGTAGGGAGACTTCTTGGAAAAAGGGAGAAGTCTCTTGGCCAGGCAAATTTGTCTCGAAACTAAGGCCATATCTTGGCCAATAAGGCGGAACGCCTTTCAAGATTCGTGGATTCATTCTCTATCGATTTGCTATTAAATATTACCACCTAAATTTTTTTCTGTTTCTTGTTAATTTTTTGTAGGGAGACTTCTTGGAAAAAGGGAGAAGTCTCTTGGCCAGGCAAATTTGTCTCGAAACTAAGGCCATATCTTGGCCAATAAGGCGGAACGCCTTTCAAGATTCGTGGATTCATTCTCTATCGATTTGCTATTAAATATTACCACCTAAATTTTTTTCTGTTTCTTGTTAATTTTTTGTAGGGAGACTTCTTGGAAAAAGGGAGAAGTCTCTTGGCCAGGCAAATTTGTCTCGAAACTAAGGCCATATCTTGGCCAATAAAGGCGGAACGCCTTTCAAGATTCGTGGATTCATTCTCTATCGATTTGCTATTAAATATTACCACCTAAATTTTTTTCTGTTTCTTGTTAATTTTTTGTAGGGAGACTTCTTGGAAAAAGGGAGAAGTCTCTTGGCCAGGCAAATTTGTCTCGAAACTAAGGCCATATCTTGGCCAATAAGGCGGAACGCCTTTCAAGATTCGTGGATTCATTCTCTATCGATTAGCTATTAAATATTACCACCTAAATTTTTTTCTGTTTCTTGTTAATTTTTTGTAGGGAGACTTCTTGGAAAAAGGGAGAAGTCTCTTGGCCAGGCAAATTTGTCTCGAAACTAAGGCCATATCTTGGCCAATAAGGCGGAACGCCTTTCAAGATTCGTGGATTCATTCTCTATCGATTTGCTATTAAATATTACCACCTAAATTTTTTTCTGTTTCTTGTTAATTTTTTGTAGGGAGACTTCTTGGAAAAAGGGAGAAGTCTCTTGGCCAGGCAAATTTGTCTCGAAACTAAGGCCATATCTTGGCCAATAAAGGCGGAACGCCTTTCAAGATTCGTGGATTCATTCTCTATCGATTTGCTATTAAATATCACCACCTAAATTTTTTTCTGTTTCTTGTTAATTTTTTGTAGGGAGACTTCTTGGAAAAAGGGAGAAGTCTCTTGGCCAGGCAAATTTGTCTCGAAACTAAGGCCATATCTTGGCCAATAAGGCGGAACGCCTTTCAAGATTCGTGGATTCATTCTCTATCGATTAGCTATTAAATATTACCACCTAAATTTTTTTCTGTTTCTTGTTAATTTTTTGTAGGGAGACTTCTTGGAAAAAGGGAGAAGTCTCTTGGCCAGGCAAATTTGTCTCGAAACTAAGGCCATATCTTGGCCAATATAAAGCGTACAACGCCTTTCAAGATTCGTGGATTCATTCTCTATCGATTTGCTATTAAATATTACCACCTAAATTTTTTTCTGTTTCTTGTTAATTTTTTGTAGGGAGACTTCTTGGAAAAAGGGAGAAGTCTCTTGGCCAGGCAAATTTGTCTCGAAACTAAGGCCATATCTTGGCCAATAAGGCGGAACGCCTTTCAAGATTCGTGGATTCATTCTCTATCGATTTGCTATTAAATATCACCACCTAAATTTTTTTCTGTTTCTTGTTAATTTTTTGTAGGGAGACTTCTTGGAAAAAGGGAGAAGTCTCTTGGCCAGGCAAATTTGTCTCGAAACTAAGGCCATATCTTGGCCAATATAGGCGGAACAAAGCCTTTCAAGATTCGTGGATTCATTCTCTATCGATTTGCTATTAAATATTACCACCTAAATTTTTTTCTGTTTCTTGTTAATTTTTTGTAGGGAGACTTCTTGGAAAAAGGGAGAAGTCTCTTGGCCAGGCAAATTTGTCTCGAAACTAAGGCCATATCTTGGCCAATAAGGCGGAACGCCTTTCAAGATTCGTGGATTCATTCTCTATCGATTTGCTATTAAATATTACCACCTAAATTTTTTTCTGTTTCTTGTTAATTTTTTGTAGGGAGACTTCTTGGAAAAAGGGAGAAGTCTCTTGGCCAGGCAAATTTGTCTCGAAACTAAGGCCATATCTTGGCCAATAAGGCGGAACGCCTTTCAAGATTCGTGGATTCATTCTCTATCGATTTGCTATTAAATATTACCACCTAAATTTTTTTCTGTTTCTTGTTAATTTTTTGTAGGGAGACTTCTTGGAAAAAGGGAGAAGTCTCTTGGCCAGGCAAATTTGTCTCGAAACTAAGGCCATATCTTGGCCAATAAGGCGGAACGCCTTTCAAGATTCGTGGATTCATTCTCTATCGATTTGCTATTAAATATTACCACCTAAATTTTTTTCTGTTTCTTGTTAATTTTTTGTAGGGAGACTCCTTGGAAAAAGGGAGAAGTCTCTTGGCCAGGCAAATTTGTCTCGAAACTAAGGCCATATCTTGGCCAATAAGGCGGAACGCCTTTCAAGATTCGTGGATTCATTCTCTATCGATTTGCTATTAAATATTACCACCTAAATTTTTTTCTGTTTCTTGTTAATTTTTTGTAGGGAGACTTCTTGGAAAAAGGGAGAAGTCTCTTGGCCAGGCAAATTTGTCTCGAAACTAAGGCCATATCTTGGCCAATAAGGCGGAACGGCTTTTCAAGATTCGTGGATTCATTCTCTATCGATTTGCTATTAAATATTACCACCTAAATTTTTTTCTGTTTCTTGTTAATTTTTTGTGGGGAGACTCCTTGGAAAAAGGGAGAAGTCTCTTGGCCAGGCAAATTTGTCTCGAAACTAAGGCCATATCTTGGCCAATATAAATCGAATTCTAAGGCGAAATGCCTTTAAAGATTCGTGGATTCATTCTCTATCGATTTGCTATTAAATATAACCACCTAAATTTTTTTCTGTTTCTTGTTAATTTTTTGTAGGGAGACTTCTTGGAAAAAGGGAGAAGTCTCTTGGCCAGGCAAATTTGTCTCGAAACTAAGGCCATATCTTGGCCAATAAGGCGGAACGCCTTTCAAGATTCGTGGATTCATTCTCTATCGATTAGCTATTAAATATTACCACCTAAATTTTTTTCTGTTTCTTGTTAATTTTTTGTAGGGAGACTTCTTGGAAAAAGGGAGAAGTCTCTTGGCCAGGCAAATTTGTCTCGAAACTAAGGCCATATCTTGGCCAATAAAGGCGGAACGCCTTTCAAGATTCGTGGATTCATTCTCTATCGATTTGCTATTAAATATTACCACCTAAATTTTTTTCTGTTTCTTGTTAATTTTTTGTAGGGAGACTTCTTGGAAAAAGGGAGAAGTCTCTTGGCCAGGCAAATTTGTCTCGAAACTAAGGCCATATCTTGGCCAATAAGGCGGAACGCCTTTCAAGATTCGTGGATTCATTCTCTATCGATTTGCTATTAAATATTACCACCTAAATTTTTTTCTGTTTCTTGTTAATTTTTTGTAGGGAGACTTCTTGGAAAAAGGGAGAAGTCTCTTGGCCAGGCAAATTTGTCTTGAAACTAAGGCCATATCTTGGCCAATAAGGCGGAAAGCCTTTCAAGATTCGTGGATTCATTCTCTATCGATTTGCTATTAAATATTACCACCTAAATTTTTTTCTGTTTCTTGTTAATTTTTTGTAGGGAGACTTCTTGGAAAAAGGGAGAAGTCTCTTGGCCAGGCAAATTTGTCTCGAAACTAAGGCCATATCTTGGCCAATAAGGCGGAACGCCTTTCAAGATTCGTGGATTCATTCTCTATCGATTTGCTATTAAATATTACCACCTAAATTTTTTTCTGTTTCTTGTTAATTTTTTGTAGGGAGACTTCTTGGAAAAAGGGAGAAGTCTCTTGGCCAGGCAAATTTGTCTTGAAACTAAGGCCATATCTTGGCCAATAAAGGCGGAACGCCTTTCAAGATTCGTGGATTCATTCTCTATCGATTTGCTATTAAATATTACCACCTAAATTTTTTTCTGTTTCTTGTTAATTTTTTGTAGGGAGACTTCTTGGAAAAAGGGAGAAGTCTCTTGGCCAGGCAAATTTGTCTCGAAACTAAGGCCATATCTTGGCCAATAAGGCGGAACGCCTTTCAAGATTCGTGGATTCATTCTCTATCGATTTGCTATTAAATATTACCACCTAAATTTTTTTCTGTTTCTTGTTAATTTTTTGTAGGGAGACTTCTTGGAAAAAGGGAGAAGTCTCTTGGCCAGGCAAATTTGTCTCGAAACTAAGGCCATATCTTGGCCAATAAGGCGGAACGCCTTTCAAGATTCGTGGATTCATTCTCTATCGATTTGCTATTAAATATTACCACCTAAATTTTTTTCTGTTTCTTGTTAATTTTTTGTAGGGAGACTTCTTGGAAAAAGGGAGAAGTCTCTTGGCCAGGCAAATTTGTCTCGAAACTAAGGCCATATCTTGGCCAATAATAAGGCGGAACGCCTTTCAAGATTCGTGGATTCATTCTCTATCGATTTGCTATTAAAATATTACCACCTAAATTTTTTTCTGTTTCTTGTTAATTTTTTGTGGGGAGACTTCTTGGAAAAGGGAGAAGTCTCTTGGCCAGGCAAATTTGGCTCAAAAAAAGCCAAATCTTGGCCAATATAAATCGTTAGGAACGCCTTTCAAGATTCGTGGATTCATTCTCTATCGATTTGCTATTAAATATTACCACCTAAATTTTTTTCTGTTTCTTGTTAATTTTTTGTAGGGAGACTTCTTGGAAAAAGGGAGAAGTCTCTTGGCCAGGCAAATTTGTCTCGAAACTAAGGCCATATCTTGGCCAATAAGGCGGAACGCCTTTCAAGATTCGTGGATTCATTCTCTATCGATTAGCTATTAAATATTACCACCTAAATTTTTTTCTGTTTCTTGTTAATTTTTTGTAGGGAGACTTCTTGGAAAAAGGGAGAAGTCTCTTGGCCAGGCAAATTTGTCTCGAAACTAAGGCCATATCTTGGCCAATAAGGCGGAACGCCTTTCAAGATTCGTGGATTCATTCTCTATCGATTTGCTATTAAATATTACCACCTAAATTTTTTTCTGTTTCTTGTTAATTTTTTGTAGGGAGACTTCTTGGAAAAAGGGAGAAGTCTCTTGGCCAGGCAAATTTGTCTCGAAACTAAGGCCATATCTTGGCCAATAAGGCGGAACGCCTTTCAAGATTCGTGGATTCATTCTCTATCGATTTGCTATTAAATATTACCACCTAAATTTTTTTCTGTTTCTTGTTAATTTTTTGTAGGGAGACTTCTTGGAAAAAGGGAGAAGTCTCTTGGCCAGGCAAATTTGTCTCGAAACTAAGGCCATATCTTGGCCAATAAAGGCGGAACGCCTTTCAAGATTCGTGGATTCATTCTCTATCGATTTGCTATTAAATATTACCACCTAAATTTTTTTCTGTTTCTTGTTAATTTTTTGTAGGGAGACTTCTTGGAAAAAGGGAGAAGTCTCTTGGCCAGGCAAATTTGTCTCGAAACTAAGGCCATATCTTGGCCAATAAGGCGGAACGCCTTTCAAGATTCGTGGATTCATTCTCTATCGATTTGCTATTAAATATTACCACCTAAATTTTTTTCTGTTTCTTGTTAATTTTTTGTAGGGAGACTTCTTGGAAAAAGGGAGAAGTCTCTTGGCCAGGCAAATTTGTCTCGAAACTAAGGCCATATCTTGGCCAATAAGGCGGAACGCCTTTCAAGATTCGTGGATTCATTCTCTATCGATTTGCTATTAAATATTACCACCTAAATTTTTTTCTGTTTCTTGTTAATTTTTTGTAGGGAGACTTCTTGGAAAAAGGGAGAAGTCTCTTGGCCAGGCAAATTTGTCTCGAAACTAAGGCCATATCTTGGCCAATAAGGCGGAACGCCTTTCAAGATTCGTGGATTCATTCTCTATCGATTTGCTATTAAATATTACCACCTAAATTTTTTTCTGTTTCTTGTTAATTTTTTGTAGGGAGACTTCTTGGAAAAAGGGAGAAGTCTCTTGGCCAGGCAAATTTGTCTCGAAACTAAGGCCATATCTTGGCCAATAAGGCGGAACGCCTTTCAAGATTCGTGGATTCATTCTCTATCGATTTGCTATTAAATATTACCACCTAAATTTTTTTCTGTTTCTTGTTAATTTTTTGTAGGGAGACTTCTTGGAAAAAGGGAGAAGTCTCTTGGCCAGGCAAATTTGTCTCGAAACTAAGGCCATATCTTGGCCAATAAAGGCGGAACGCCTTTCAAGATTCGTGGATTCATTCTCTATCGATTTGCTATTAAATATACACCACCTAAATTTTTTTCTGTTTCTTGTTAATTTTTTGTAGGGAGACTTCTTGGAAAAAGGGAGAAGTCTCTTGGCCAGGCAAATTTGTCTCGAAACTAAGGCCATATCTTGGCCAATAAGGCGGAACGCCTTTCAAGATTCGTGGATTCATTCTCTATCGATTAGCTATTAAATATTACCACCTAAATTTTTTTCTGTTTCTTGTTAATTTTTTGTAGGGAGACTTCTTGGAAAAAGGGAGAAGTCTCTTGGCCAGGCAAATTTGTCTCGAAACTAAGGCCATATCTTGGCCAATATAAATCGGAACGCCTTTAAAGATTCGTGGATTCATTCCCTATCGATTTGCTATTAAATATCACCACCAAAATTTTTTTTCTGTTTCTTGTTAATTTTTTGTAGGGAGACTCCTTGGAAAAAGGGAGAAGTCTCTTGGCCAGGCAAATTTGTCTCGAAACTAAGGCCATATCTTGGCCAATAAGGCGGAACGCCTTTCAAGATTCGTGGATTCATTCTCTATCGATTAGCTATTAAATATTACCACCTAAATTTTTTTCTGTTTCTTGTTAATTTTTTTTAGGGAGACTTCTTGGAAAAAGGGAGAAGTCTCTTGGCCAGGCAAATTTGTCTCGAAACTAAGGCCATATCTTGGCCAATAAGGCGGAACGCCTTTCAAGATTCGTGGATTCATTCTCTATCGATTTGCTATTAAATATTACCACCTAAATTTTTTTCTGTTTCTTGTTAATTTTTTGTAGGGAGACTTCTTGGAAAAAGGGAGAAGTCTCTTGGCCAGGCAAATTTGTCTCGAAACTAAGGCCATATCTTGGCCAATAAGGCGGAACGCCTTTCAAGATTCGTGGATTCATTCTCTATCGATTTGCTATTAAATATAACCACCTAAATTTTTTTCTGTTTCTTGTTAATTTTTTGTAGGGAGACTTCTTGGAAAAAGGGAGAAGTCTCTTGGCCAGGCAAATTTGTCTCGAAACTAAGGCCATATCTTGGCCAATAAGGCGGAACGCCTTTCAAGATTCGTGGATTCATTCTCTATCGATTAGCTATTAAATATATACCACCTAAATTTTTTTCTGTTTCTTGTTAATTTTTTGTAGGGAGACTTCTTGGAAAAAGGGAGAAGTCTCTTGGCCAGGCAAATTTGTCTCGAAACTAAGGCCATATCTTGGCCAATAAAGGCGGAACGCCTTTCAAGATTCGTGGATTCATTCTCTATCGATTTGCTATTAAATATTACCACCTAAATTTTTTTCTGTTTCTTGTTAATTTTTTGTAGGGAGACTTCTTGGAAAAAGGGAGAAGTCTCTTGGCCAGGCAAATTTGTCTCGAAACTAAGGCCATATCTTGGCCAATAAAGGCGGAACGCCTTTCAAGATTCGTGGATTCATTCTCTATCGATTTGCTATTAAATATAACCACCTAAATTTTTTTCTGTTTCTTGTTAATTTTTTGTAGGGAGACTTCTTGGAAAAAGGGAGAAGTCTCTTGGCCAGGCAAATTTGTCTCGAAACTAAGGCCATATCTTGGCCAATAAGGCGGAACGCCTTTCAAGATTCGTGGATTCATTCTCTATCGATTTGCTATTAAATATTACCACCTAAATTTTTTTCTGTTTCTTGTTAATTTTTTGTAGGGAGACTTCTTGGAAAAAGGGAGAAGTCTCTTGGCCAGGCAAATTTGTCTCGAAACTAAGGCCATATCTTGGCCAATAAAGGCGGAACGCCTTTCAAGATTCGTGGATTCATTCTCTATCGATTTGCTATTAAATATTACCACCTAAATTTTTTTCTGTTTCTTGTTAATTTTTTGTAGGGAGACTTCTTGGAAAAAGGGAGAAGTCTCTTGGCCAGGCAAATTTGTCTCGAAACTAAGGCCATATCTTGGCCAATAAGGCGGAACGCCTTTCAAGATTCGTGGATTCATTCTCTATCGATTTGCTATTAAATATAACCACCTAAATTTTTTTCTGTTTCTTGTTAATTTTTTGTAGGGAGACTTCTTGGAAAAAGGGAGAAGTCTCTTGGCCAGGCAAATTTGTCTCGAAACTAAGGCCATATCTTGGCCAATAAAGGCGGAACGCCTTTCAAGATTCGTGGATTCATTCTCTATCGATTTGCTATTAAATATTACCACCTAAATTTTTTTCTGTTTCTTGTTAATTTTTTGTAGGGAGACTTCTTGGAAAAAGGGAGAAGTCTCTTGGCCAGGCAAATTTGTCTCGAAACTAAGGCCATATCTTGACCAATAAGGCGGAACGCCTTTCAAGATTCGTGGATTCATTCTCTATCGATTAGCTATTAAATATTACCACCTAAATTTTTTTCTGTTTCTTGTTAATTTTTTGTAGGGAGACTTCTTGGAAAAAGGGAGAAGTCCCTTGGCCAGGCAAATTTGTCTCGAAACTAAGGCCATATCTTGGCCAATAAGGCGGAAAGCCTTTCAAGATTCGTGGATTCATTCTCTATCGATTTGCTATTAAATATTACCACCTAAATTTTTTTTTGTTTCTTGTTAATTTTTTGTAGGGAGACTCCTTGGAAAAAGGGAGAAGTCTCTTGGCCAGGCAAATTTGTCTCGAAACTAAGGCCATATCTTGGCCAATAAGGCGGAACGCCTTTCAAGATTCGTGGATTCATTCTCTATCGATTAGCTATTAAATATTACCACCTAAATTTTTTTCTGTTTCTTGTTAATTTTTTGTAGGGAGACTTCTTGGAAAAAGGGAGAAGTCTCTTGGCCAGGCAAATTTGTCTCGAAACTAAGGCCATATCTTGGCCAATAAGGCGGAACGCCTTTCAAGATTCGTGGATTCATTCTCTATCGATTTGCTATTAAATATTACCACCTAAATTTTTTTCTGTTTCTTGTTAATTTTTTGTAGGGAGACTTCTTGGAAAAAGGGAGAAGTCTCTTGGCCAGGCAAATTTGTCTCGAAACTAAGGCCATATCTTGGCCAATAAGGCGGAACGCCTTTCAAGATTCGTGGATTCATTCTCTATCGATTAGCTATTAAATATTACCACCTAAATTTTTTTCTGTTTCTTGTTAATTTTTTGTAGGGAGACTTCTTGGAAAAAGGGAGAAGTCTCTTGGCCAGGCAAATTTGTCTCGAAACTAAGGCCATATCTTGGCCAATAAAATCTAAGGCGGAACGCCTTTCAAGATTCGTGGATTCATTCTCTATCGATTTGCTATTAAATATTACCACCTAAATTTTTTTCTGTTTCTTGTTAATTTTTTGTAGGGAGACTCCTTGGAAAAAGGGAGAAGTCTCTTGGCCAGGCAAATTTGTCTCGAAACTAAGGCCATATCTTGGCCAATAAGGCGGAACGCCTTTCAAGATTCGTGGATTCATTCTCTATCGATTTGCTATTAAATATTACCACCTAAATTTTTTTCTGTTTCTTGTTAATTTTTTGTAGGGAGACTTCTTGGAAAAGGAGAAGTGGAGAAGTCTCTTGGCCAGGCAAATTTGTCTCGAAACTAAGGCCATATCTTGGCCAATATAAAGATTCTAAAGGCGAAACGCCTTTCAAGATTCGTGGATTCATTCTCTATCGATTTGCTATTAAATATCACCACCTAAATTTTTTTTCTGTTTCTTGTTAATTTTTTGTAGGGAGACTTCTTGGAAAAAGGGAGAAGTCTCTTGGCCAGGCAAATTTGTCTCGAAACTAAGGCCATATCTTGGCCAATAAGGCGGAACGCCTTTCAAGATTCGTGGATTCATTCTCTATCGATTTGCTATTAAATATTACCACCTAAATTTTTTTCTGTTTCTTGTTAATTTTTTGTAGGGAGACTTCTTGGAAAAAGGGAGAAGTCTCTTGGCCAGGCAAATTTGTCTCGAAACTAAGGCCATATCTTGGCCAATATAAATCAAAGGCGGAACGCCTTTCAAGATTCGTGGATTCATTCTCTATCGATTTGCTATTAAATATAACCACCTAAATTTTTTTCTGTTTCTTGTTAATTTTTTGTAGGGAGACTTCTTGGAAAAAAGGAGAAGTCTCTTGGCCAGGCAAATTTGTCTCGAAACTAAGGCCATATCTTGACCAATAAGGCGGAACGCCTTTCAAGATTCGTGGATTCATTCTCTATCGATTAGCTATTAAATGTCACCACCTAAATTTTTTTCGTTTTTTTGTTAATTTTTTGTAGGGAGACTTCTTGGAAAAAGGGAGAAGTCTCTTGGCCAGGCAAATTTGTCTCGAAACTAAGGCCATATCTTGGCCAATAAGGCGGAACGCCTTTCAAGATTCGTGGATTCATTCTCTATCGATTTGCTATTAAATATTACCACCTAAATTTTTTTCTGTTTCTTGTTAATTTTTTGTAGGGAGACTTCTTGGAAAAAGGGAGAAGTCTCTTGGCCAGGCAAATTTGTCTCGAAACTAAGGCCATTAAAGCGGAACGCCTTTCAAGATTCGTGGATTCATTCTCTATCGATTAGCTATTAAATATTACCACCTAAATTTTTTTCTGTTTCTTGTTAATTTTTTGTAGGGAGACTTCTTGGAAAAAGGGAGAAGTCTCTTGGCCAGGCAAATTTGTCTCGAAACTAAGGCCATATCTTGGCCAATAAGGCGGAACGCCTTTCAAGATTCGTGGATTCATTCTCTATCGATTAGCTATTAAATATTACCACCTAAATTTTTTTTCTTTTTCTTGTTAATTTTTTTTAGGGAGACTTCTTGGAAAAAGGGAGAAGTCTCTTGGCCAGGCAAATTTGTCTCGAAACTAAGGCCATATCTTGGCCAATAAGGCGAAACGCCTTTCAAGATTCGTGGATTCATTCTCTATCAATTTGCTATTAAATATTACCACCTAAATTTTTTTCTGTTTCTTGTTAATTTTTTGTAGGGAGACTTCTTGGAAAAAGGGAGAAGTCTCTTGGCCAGGCAAATTTGTCTCGAAACTATGGCCATATCTTGGCCAATAAGGCGGAACGCCTTTCAAGATTCGTGGATTCATTCTCTATCAATTTGCTATTAAATATTACCACCTAAATTTTTTTCTGTTTCTTGTTAATTTTTTGTAGGGAGACTTCTTGGAAAAAGGGAGAAGTCTCTTGGCCAGGCAAATTTGTCTCGAAACTAAGGCCATATCTTGGCCAATAAGGCGGAACGCCTTTCAAGATTCGTGGATTCATTCTCTATCGATTAGCTATTAAATATTACCACCTAAATTTTTTTCTGTTTCTTGTTAATTTTTTGTAGGGAGACTTCTTGGAAAAAGGGAGAAGTCTCTTGGCCAGGCAAATTTGTCTCGAAACTAAGGCCATATCTTGGCCAATAAGGCGAAACGCCTTTCAAGATTCGTGGATTCATTCTCTATCAATTTGCTATTAAATATTACCACCTAAATTTTTTTCTGTTTCTTGTTAATTTTTTGTAGGGAGACTTCTTTGAAAAAGGGAGAAGTCTCTTGGCCAGGCAAATTTGTCTCGAAACTATGGCCATATCTTGACCAATAAGGCGGAACGCCTTTCAAGATTCGTGGATTCATTCTCTATCGATTTGCTATTAAATATTACCACCTAAATTTTTTTCTGTTTCTTGTTAATTTTTTGTAGGGAGACTTCTTGGAAAAAGGGAGAAGTCTCTTGGCCAGGCAAATTTGTCTCGAAACTAAGGCCATATCTTGACCAATAAGGCGGAACGCCTTTCAAGATTCGTGGATTCATTCTCTATCGATTAGCTATTAAATATTACCACCTAAATTTTTTTCTGTTTCTTGTTAATTTTTTGTAGGGAGACTTCTTGGAAAAAGGGAGAAGTCTCTTGGCCAGGCAAATTTGTCTCGAAACTAAGGCCATATCTTGGCCAATAAGGCGGAACGCCTTTCAAGATTCGTGGATTCATTCTCTATCAATTTGCTATTAAATATTACCACCTAAATTTTTTTCTGTTTCTTGTTAATTTTTGTGTAGGGAGACTTCTTGAAAAAGGGAGAAGTCTCTTGGCCAGGCAAATTTGTCTCGAAACTAAGGCCATATCTTGGCCAATAAGGCGGAACGCCTTTCAAGATTCGTGGATTCATTCTCTATCAATTTGCTATTAAATATTACCACCTAAATTTTTTTCTGTTTCTTGTTAATTTTTTGTAGGGAGACTTCTTGGAAAAAGGGAGAAGTCTCTTGGCCAGGCAAATTTGTCTCGAAACTAAGGCCATATCTTGGCCAATAAGGCGGAACGCCTTTCAAGATTCGTGGATTCATTCTCTATCGATTTGCTATTAAATATTACCACCTAAATTTTTTTCTGTTTCTTGTTAATTTTTTGTAGGGAGACTTCTTGGAAAAAGGGAGAAGTCTCTTGGCCAGGCAAATTTGTCTCGAAACTAAGGCCATATCTTGGCCAATAAGGCGGAACGCCTTTCAAGATTCGTGGATTCATTCTCTATCGATTTGCTATTAAATATTACCACCTAAATTTTTTTCTGTTTCTTGTTAATTTTTTGTAGGGAGACTTCTTGGAAAAAGGGAGAAGTCTCTTGGCCAGGCAAATTTGTCTCGAAACTAAGGCCATATCTTGGCCAATAAGGCGGAACGCCTTTCAAGATTCGTGGATTCATTCTCTATCGATTAGCTATTAAATATTACCACCTAAATTTTTTTTCTGTTTCTTGTTAATTTTTTGTAGGGAGACTTCTTGGAAAAAGGGAGAAGTCTCTTGGCCAGGCAAATTTGTCTCGAAACTAAGGCCATATCTTGGCCAATAAGGCGGAACGCCTTTCAAGATTCGTGGATTCATTCTCTATCGATTTGCTATTAAATATTACCACCTAAATTTTTTTCTGTTTCTTGTTAATTTTTTGTAGGGAGACTTCTTT